>KL281764.1:8685-19209 GCA_000699545.1 Podiceps cristatus
TGCTTTTCTATATATTACAGGAATCTTCTGGTCTACTTGTAGATCAAGTATTTTGTTACCATTCTTCTCCTCCCCACATTATATTTAAACTTCAGATGCTCACCCATAAGGAAAAGATCTTAACGTCAGCAGTAACACATAGTGTACATATAAGGTGTATATGTATGTGTGAGCATCAGTCAGGGAATTTTCACATAGAGTAAGGCAAAAGGAGTAGTTAAATGCAAGAATTCCTTCTACCTGACTCGGTGCATCCCCTTTCCTTCTCAAAATGTTTTTATTGTGCAATCAAAATGTTGCAGCTGGTTGATCTTTTCCTGAGGTATGTGTCAGGTTCTGTTTGAAGGCTTTGCTAGTTCCATGAGTTTCCATAGTAGGTGTGTACCTTGTACAGGAATGAGTCAGTCAACAAGGATAGTAGACCCTTACAATAAACAAAAAAAGATTTATGAAGCATATGCCTGGAAGCCTTGATCTCAGCTTCCCAAACATCCGAATGCACCTTAGCTGGGCGCTGCAAATGGTGGGAAATGCAATCTGCTGTCAGGAATTAGAATGGCATCAAGTTATCAAAGTTGAAAGTGGTTCAGGGGGATCGTGACGTGAGTTTTACATGTGAATGAAATATAGGCCAATTTCAAAGTGAACTCAACCCAGTTTCAGTAGTGAAAAGATGTCCTGAATTACTCCTCCTTGACCCAAAATTGCACAGTCTCAGCAGTTAACCAGTGATTTGCTGCTGAGTCCCCTGTGAAAGTGTTTGATTCCCCAGAAAATTTAAGGTAAATTTCAAGGCATGCCTGGAAACCTGTGAATTTAATTGACCTAGAATTTATTATTATAACAGGCCCAAGAAGTTTCTTATGCAAAATAGTCCTAGCATAGCTTCAGCAAAGTTTTGGCTGGGGAAAGAAGGAACATCACTGTTGCTACTTAATATGTCTGAAAACATCTGTATTTTTGTTGCAGAAGAGGAAGCGACATCTTTGCTCATGTAGGAAATCAAGGCCTAGTAACTTCAGCCCGATGTTGTCATTAGTGCACAGTCACTAGGGGAACCTTTAGCTGTTTAGTCTTATCAGGTTTTATGTGTCAGGGACCTCCTGTGTTATTCTTTAATATAGTTCACTGTCTACGTCTACTTCACTCTACTCCTAAATTTACTTTAGACCTATTTTTTAGAGTTAAAATGCTAAAAACTAAAATACTTTCTTACCAACAGCTGAAGACAAATGATGAATTAGAGTTTATGATGTGTCCAGTTCTTTGCGAATGGAAAAAGGAGCAAAATGCTACACAGGATTTATTGTAATAGGTTGTAAAAAACAAAGGGAATAATTTCTTCCACTTTGATTTTTTTCCATTTGTTTTTGTTACTAGAAAAATAAAAGTTTGTGTTGTCGATAGAAAAAAGAATCAGATACTGATAATTTTATTCTCTTTCTAACCCCCATCAAAATCAAAGCCTCTATTTTTTCATCTTTTTTTCATTAAAACAAGTATTTTTTAACCGCTATTTTGTTTTATGTCAGCTTCTTTTAAAATGGAAAGAAAAAGAAGTGCAATCTTCAACCCCTTTTAAAGATTTTTTTGGATTCAAGAAAAAGAAAAAAATACCCCTATACACTGACCTTTTAAGTAGCTGAAAATATTACGTTTTCTGATTTAAACTAGTCTCAGCTTACGTCAGTCATGTTCCACTTTTTTAGGAAAAATTCCCCACAAAACTGTATTGTTTTTATGCATTTTTGTATTTTGGATCATACAAAAAAGCTAGAACAAAATATTTTTAATTTATGAGGGAGGTTTGTTGCCAATGTTATGAATTTTATCAGAACTGATAGAAGTAAGGTAAGAAAAGAAATCAGAAAAATGCAAACAGTGAAGGCTGGTGAGAACAATAGTAGAGAAAGGCTGAAGAATTTTAAGTGTTTCAGGAATTGACCAAAACATCCATAATATTAGAGGCCCATGGCATGTAATGACCACGTAACAAAACATGATGCGGAGATTTTGCAGCAAGCAGAGACCTGGGGCAGTAGCACCACGCTCTGCAGATACATCAGCCCAGGACATCGTCCAGCCTGGGAGTAGTTACCCTACGTCAAGATCCAAGCTGAGTTGATACGAGTAAATCTCAGTTTTAAATTTCCCAGTTCTTACAGCTGTCACTGGGACATGGAGCTGTTGGAGTGGGGACAGAGGAGGCTACAAGAATGATGCGAGGGCTGGAGCCCCTCTGCTGTGAGGACAGGCTGAGAGAGTTGGGCTTGTTCAGCTGGAGCAGAGAAGGCTGCGGGGAGACCTGATTGCGGCCTGTCAGTGCTTAAAGGGGCCTATGGGAAAGAGGGGGAGAATCTTTTCAGTAGGGACAGCGGTGACAGGACAAGGGGTAATGGTTTTAAGCTGAAACAGGGCAGGTTTAGATTAGATGTAAGGAAGAAATTCTTTACAATGAGGGTGGTGAAGCACTGGAAGGGGTTGCCCAGAGAGGTGGTGGAGGCCCCACCCCTGGAAACATTCAAGCCCAGGTTGGACGGGGCTGTGAGCGACCTGATCTGGGTAATGGTGTCCCTGCTCACTGCAGGGGGTGGGACTAGATGGGCTCTGGGGGTCCCTTCCCACCCAAAACATTCTGTGATTCTATGATTCTATGATTCTATGTCTCAGTGCATCTATGCTAGAAAGCCCTTCCCAGGTCCCTGTTTTTCAGAAACTGGCTGTTCTAAGTATCCTGGGTTTAGCTGCTTGTCTTTGCAGATGTCTCTGGATTTGTTGCCTCTCTACCTGCACTACACAGCTCCAGAATAAATCAAGATCTGATCCAACTCCCATTGAAGTCAACAGCTAAAATAGCCTCTTTCCTCACAGAGGGCTTAATGTTACTCTCACTGAAGTTCAAACTGAAATCCTGCTGTGACTTTGGTGACTCAGGGTAAAAATCCAAAGCACCCAGTTATGCTGCTGATGGTGTGCTGTGATGGTACCTGGCTGGGTTTCATGTTAAAGCAGAGATGGTGTTACAGCTTCTAAAACATGTAGTGGAAATCTCATTTCTCTCTGGGTGTCCTCACAGTCATAAATACTTCATCATCAACTTTGAATAATGACTTTAATCACTGCAGAAGATCAAGGAGCTAAAATTGTAGTTCTTCCCTATTTGGGAAATACAAGAAGTCAATAAAGAAACCGACTGAAGTTAATGTATTTTGCTGTTCTAGAGAACGTTTCACCAAATAGCTGCTTCTTTCCCTGCTGTACCTATGTACTAATTGAACACTTCAACACTGACAAAATTTTGTCAGGTATTAATAAATAATATAATTGTTTATTGTCAAGTCCAGAGTTAAAAATCCACACCTGATTTCACACCTGAAACTGGATACAAATCTTTGATACTTTAACTGATAGATGCAGTTTGGTGCACCAGAAAGCTTCAGAAATGCACTTCTGGTTCACAACTTTCTGAAGCTGAAAAACATTAAAATACAGTGAAAACCAGAAACATGAATCATGGAATCATAGAACAGTTTGGGTTGGAAGGGGCCTCTAAAGCCCATCTAGTCCAACCCCCTGCCATGAGCAGGGCCATCTGCAACCAGATCAGCTTGCCCAGAGCCGCATCCAACCTGGCCTTGAAGTTATCCAGGGATGGGGCTTCTGCCACTTCTCTGGGCAACCTGTGCCAGTGCTTCACCACCCTCACTAAAAGAATTTGTCCTTACATCCAGTTTATATCTCCCCTCTTTTAGTTTAAAACCATTCCCCCTTGTCCTGTCACTAAAGGCCCTGAAGAATCCCCCCCTTGAATAAACTATTACTATTGCTCATTTAGTTGTTGGTATTCCTCTTCGCATGCATATATATTTACATTATTAAATATGAGAGATTGCTCCTCTCAGGGAGCGGACTGATGTTCCTTGAACTCTGGATACATATTTTCTACATCATCACTTGTCCTCTAATGCTCTTCCAATATTGTTTTCCCACTGAACATAGAGTAAGCGGCACATTCTTAATGTATGTTGGGCGTGTGTAAGTAGTTATGCTTCACTGAACTCACGGTCCCCGCTTTCCCCCACCCGCTACACCTGCCAGCAGGGAAGCCTGTCTTTGCTCACCACAGTCAGCTACGGGCAGAGTAAGGTTACGTTTACCTCAGCGACTTTCAAGAGCGGGTATTGCTGATGTAGCTGCTCATGGCCGAGTTGTCATAAACAGCACTTCCTAGAGCCATTCCTACCGTAAGGCTTGAGGATGTGGCATGCGGTAAGAAGGAAAGGAACAATAAACTGATGTTGGTTTTCTTCTTCAGTGGCACAACTGAATCTAGAAGATATGGATCCTTGGTCTCGCATTTGCTGCTAGAAGCAGCTAGTGATGATGCCTTTGGCTCTTCTTTTACGAGAAGTTCTCTTCTTAAACCTAAATTTTTCTTTATGCATCTACATTTCAAATAAAACATAAAATCAGAGAGTAAATATGAGATTGAGCTTCAGGAGGAATTTTATTTAGTTAGCTTTTAACCCCTAGGCTAGGTACAGTTTGGCATGTGGAGTAACTAATAAAACCTTATTGGAAATCTGCAAATGCAGACTGTTATCTGTAGAGAGAGCTTGATCCTCCTTTTTCAACCGTGTTCATGGGACATTTTTTGAGTAACTCTCCTCTCTCTGTCCCTTAAAGTTGGGAGAGGTGTTGAGGGAAGGTAGTTCTGGCATTTCTCTTTTCTTATCCAATGTGTCATAAACCTCATCTACTTTTACGTACATTTGATTTAAACTGGCGTAATCTCTCTGATTTCTAGGAAACTTGTGGGTACAAATGAAAGGACGTTCAGATCTCAAGGCCTTTATTCTGTGTTCAGTTCCCTTCACAATTATTCTCAGAGAGTGACAACCCCCAACTGCTCCAGCCGTGCACAAAAAGCCTCCACACAGAGTTGTAGAAACCTTCTGTTCACTCATTTACGCTTCCTCGCTCTCTCTTCTAACTTAAAAATATGTTGCTACTTCTGGAGCCCAGTTTGAATTCCTCCTCGAGGAGCGTACACAGCAGTTATCTCTCCTGCTGTATTTATAAACTGTTGACTGACACAGGAGCTTTTATTCTTGCCGTGGCTTTCCTCCTGATGACACGTTACCCAGCCTCCCTGTTTAGACCTCACGGCGAACGTTAAAAGACCGTTGGACAAAATTCCCTTCACCGAAAAACAATCAGAGATGACCCTATGTAGAAAAGGCAGAATTCTTTCCAGGCATGAAGCAGGCATGCATGCAGAAAAATGGATTTCTGTACCTGTCAGTGAGACAGTACATTTCAAGATTATTGCACCAATTTTTGCTTCTTAAAACATGAGCTTTTTATGATAAACTTAGTGCACCAGTATATTTCCCAGGTGTGAGTCAGAGACTTGAAAAATTGGCCTTAAAATGTGATGGCATGCCATTTCAGGGAGATTTTCCTTTGTCTGGAGCTGTGTGCACATGAATTCATTTCCAGACAGACACTTTTCAACCTGACAACAACAGTGCGCTCTGTAGTGAAATCCATCTCTCAAATTGCTAGCAAATCACGGGACATGTTTATCCTGCCAACCTCCAGGACTATGATTTTTGCCCCCTGCTTCAAGCTTTGAAGAGGAGCCATATTAGTCCCAAGAGCCCTTCAGATAAACACACTTTCTCAGACTAAACACTATAGTCCGATGACTCACTTAGGCTGTTATCTGAGATCCTTCTGCTTATTATCTAAACGTGCTGCTCTAATCCTGAATCAATGGAAGTCGGATTTCAAACTACACGACTGCAGCTTATCTCAAGGAAACGTAAAATGCCTTTTTGGCAGTAATTATATTTTAATGGGCCTTTACAGCGTGCTCTTTTAAGGGGAAAATAATTTTAGTGCACTTTCTGCTAGGTACTGTAGTGAGTAAATGAAATCCATTTAATTTTTAAAGCATAGTGGTAGTGAACTAAGTAGCAACCATTAACACAGTGTATTAGGTGAAGAATGTTAATTTTATTTTCGTTGTATGTTGTTGTTTCACAGGCTGATGAGGACATACTTAGAAAGACAAACCATAGCACTGAAAATTTGGTGGATTCTCAAGACAAGCTGTTCTGTACTTCAGAGGGAGAACTAAAATCTCTCTCAAGACCAAGTAATTTTATTTGGGGATGGTCAGATTTTGAAGAAACATTTATTTGGCACAGATATTAAGTAAATAAAAAACAGTTGCAGTACATCATAGATGAAATTGCAGACCCGTCTCCAGTTTCCTCCAAATTATGGGCAAAATATTCTTTGACTTGAATGGGAAAAGATCTAGGCATATACTGTCAAAAAAAAGAGTTGATTAGTTTAAGAAGAACAGGCAACTAGCAACTAAGATTCCCAACATCCTTTTCCGTCCCTGTCAGTGAATGAATCATGGTGCAATAAAGGATGAATCAGTTTGTATTTCTAGGTCTGCATTTATCTTTCTGACAAACAGGTGCAATAAGATGTTGCAGGGACCAGGCATTTAGGGTGAACATCAGGGTTTATTGAGTCTAGCAGTACTGATTTCCTGACCCTCACTACCATTCCACTTCAGTAAAGTCAATGCTAGCGGTTCCATATTGCAAGTAGAGGAATATTTAGCAGTGTTGTCCTTTTTAAACAAATTCTTTTTTCTCTTGAAATGCTTTTTTCTTTTGCTGTTCTTTGTCTTTTTTTAGCTAATAGCTTCCAAAAATAGATAAATACACAGTGATACTGCTGAATGATTTATGACTTTTTTAATATAATAAGAACATCAAAAAGAAGAAAAGACTTTATTAAAAATTTAGATATAAAAGTAAGGAAATCTCTTCTTCTTCTTTCCAGATCTTTCCTTGTAGTATTTCCTTGGTTTTCTATTTGTGTTCTGGTGTACATTGTATGGAGAACACCTATATAAATACATACCATATGATTAAACTTCATCCGGGTCTTCCACAAGATTATGACTATGTAGATTTGCCTTTTCTTCTAACATTACAAACTGTATTGTATGCTATTTCTTTCCACTATTGAATGGCACTCAAGCCCTTTGAAGTTATTTCCAGCAGACGTTGGACATGCTGTAAGTGTGTCCTGATTTCTTTATATATATGCAACTGTCCTAGATAATCTCACTAGGAATTCCAGTTTAGAGGTTTGTCTGTGAAAAGCTACTCACTACCAAGCAGCTCTACACAGACCAGGGACTACAGTGGACAGAAAACTCTTTTCTACCTGTATCAATTTTCACAAAATACACATCAAAAAGGTATTTCCATGACTAGAAACTTGGCTTGCATGCTGAGAACACATGCATGTGTAATAGCATCGCCTGGTGCCATTTGACCTGACAATAACAAATGACCAAGAGAAAGATCTTTTGAAGAGCAGGGTGTTCATACTTCGCAGGAAAAGTGGGTTGTCCCAAAGAACCATAATTTTCAAAACTTATTTGTCTTTTATGCTATTCTGTAGCTTCTGGATACTCTACCAATGCATTGAATGGTAATGTCTCCAGACAAAAAGAAGAGAGTGAAAAGTTACATAGTCTTATCTGAATCATCCAAACCTTTGAATTGTAAAACTGCATGAGATATCTCATATAAAAAGGCTTTCTGAAGATGTTGTTTTCATTTCACACTAGTAGGAGGGGGCTGGAAAAGCCTAAAAACAAAAGATGTCTTCACAGATGAAGAGGCATGGAGCACCTCTCCTATGAAGAAATGCTGAGAGAATTGGGATTATTCAGTTTGGAGAAGAGAAGGCTCCAGGGAGCCCTTATTTCTGCCTTTCAGTACTTGAAGGGGGCTTTTAAGAAAGATGGGAATAGGGCCTGTTGCTATAGGACATGGTTATAAACTAAAAGAGGGGAGATATACACTGGATGTAAAGATTATTTTTTTTATAGTGAGGGTGGTGAAGCGCTGGCACAGGTTGCCCAGAGAGGTGGCAGATGCTCCATCCCTGGAAACATTCAAGGTCAGGCTGGACGGGGCTCTGAGTGACCTGATGGAGTTGAAAATGTCCCTGCTCATTGCAGGGGGTTGGACTAGATGGGCTTTAAACATTCCTTCCAGCCTAAACTATTCTATGATTCCATGAATTAGTGAAAATATGGAAATTTTCTGTTTCCTTTTTTAAACTGGATATATTTCAAATATGTATTTTCCTTGCTTCCGTAGAAGCAAGCTTGCATAGCTTGCATAGATTTTTGTGCCTGCTTTTATTTTGTGCCTAATGGCTCAGGAGGACAAATTATTGCCACGGGAGTTCCATGTCATTACCAGAGCAGCAGGATGATGTGAAACAAACCATGTCAGGGAGCAATCTTTTCTTTTAAAGAGACAAAACTCAAAAGCTTAGCAGTAGCTGCATTGGCTGTACCTGTGTAAGAAATTAGATCTTCTCTTACTTACGGTGGGGTACCTGGCTAACACCTTGAAGCAAGCTGAAGATCTTTCAAAACTGCAGGTGACTTGTATCCTTGGCTTGGACAGTCTTGGCATATCTCAGAATCTACTCAGCATTTTTTAAGTTCCATTGGTCTAACATAGATACCTCATGACTACAGTTTTGGAGGTCTCTCTTTGTCCTCACAGGTTTTTTTCTAAAGAAATAAAAACTATACCCCCATTTTATAGGCAGACACAGAGCCTATGGATCTGAAAATGGAACCTGGTATCGGTTACCCCATTGGGTGTCATTTAGCCCACCAGAAGTGAATTTCCTTCAGTTAAATTATTCCTCATTTACTTCAAAGCCTAGATATGATGGTAATGGATCTGGATAAAATCTTCAGTGTGTGCTGAATGTATGAAATGATGATCGGCTCCATCAAAAGTTGGCCATTTGTTTGACTTGTTAGAGGAGAATTGGTCCCATTGGACGTCTCTCAGTGTGGGATAGCTGCATTGCGTGTGGAGGTACCGTAGAGGCATTTTGTGAACTGCTCACAGCTGAGGTGACACACGTTCCTGCTCTTCCACTTCCCACAAGCCCCCAGAAGGTCCCTGAGGGTGGTGTTGCAGGACTGTATAGGTGCCAATCCGGTGACTGTCTCTGGGCACGTGATGTCACCTAGTCGCCTCACCTGCCTCAGAAACATTAGGGCAACTGCAAAGAAAAAAGAACAGCAGGATCTCCTTCATGCTGGAAGAAATTTGTAAGTCACAGGACACGATCACTCAGTCCTCCCGTGTCCCAGAGTCAGACCAGATCTTCACAGTGTATGCAGCACAAAATCAGTGCAGCTTTAACATAGCTATTTTGCATTCGTATTGGCGATGATTTATGTAGCCCCCGGGGAGCACATCCCTCAGCTAAACACTGAGCTAAATTTCAGTGGCAGAAATGAGAGCACAATTGATTAAATGCTACAAAAGTCTAAAAAAGCCACTCTGCAGGTTGTTTGCTTCTTTTTTTTTTTTTTTCCTCTCCTTTTCAGATTTTCTGCTCAAATTATATCTCTGGTGATGAGTAGGGCACAGGGGAGGGGAAAGAAATACCTATATTGTGGAATTCTTAAGGTAAGCACACTTGTTATGGAAGCCGTCATGAGAGAATATATATGCAAGCCAGAATATCATTTGCAGTCGTTTATCAGAGCAACGAGGTGTCTGACTCCGTAGCCTCCTGCTTCACTTCTGCAAGGTTGCACAAGCCTCGCTGGGGAAGATGGCAGGTCTGCGATCCCCACGTGAGCTGACAAGAGCTTGTTTGAATCCCTGGCGAGCTCTAGCTTGCAGCTGCAGTCATTACCTCTCCACTAGTGGGTTGTTGTCTATTTTTTTTCCCCTTTGCTGTTTACTAAAATGTAATTACCCAGCTATTAATTCGTTCCCTTTACCATTTATGATGCATTTGTGATAAAAGGTGAAAATTGGCTTTATTCTTTCTTGCATACCAATGAGGGGGGGAAGTATCATATGGTGCATGATAAACCAAATGCAGTTGAGGGTTTTAGAGGTAGTTAACAATGAAGATTGCTTCAGTGCCTGCATTTAGGAGAAAATTACTAAGGTGTTTATCCCTAAGAGAGAAACCATTAGCATTAATATGAAAGAAAAAGACAGTTCTCTGAGTTAGGGAGTGTAGCACTGAGGCATTTTTACTGACGTTGTGGAGAATTGATATGGTGATTTCATCCATATTTTGGGGTGAATGAAAAGTAGATATGATCTCCCAGGTGATGGACTGTATATTTTTATTACTACATATGACAAACCATCTTTGGAAGAGCAGGATTAATAAAGTTAACAAAAGCACAGTTGCAGCAAACTGGCCAATGTATTATCACCTGAAGGCAGGAGGGCGATTAGAGTGGGAACATTGGGAACATCAGTGCAGAGAAGGTACTTCGGGAGGGAGGATCTGAGCGCCAGCGCAGGTTATTTAGTAGCTCCTTAGTGAGAAAGAAGGGTCACTGTGTGATCTCAGGTCTTTTGAAGTCCTGAGTTATTTTACTGGAATTTGTTCTTATTCATCTCCCCCCCCCCCCCC
>KL281764.1:19220-40683 GCA_000699545.1 Podiceps cristatus
TTTTTTCTACCAGGCTGATGTGGTTCAATCTTACTTTATAAGCCAGCCGTGATGCAGAACCATATGTGGCTATAAAATAGCAAGCACATACAAAATGTTCTGCTGTTAGCAAATGGGGCAGTGCAACAGTGATCCATCAGGGTCCAGGCTGGGAAGGGGCATCCACACCTGCCTTTCATGAGACTTGATCCTCATGGTCTGTGACTGTGAGCAATACCAGGTATGAAGGGAAGAAGTATCATAGCTGAAAAGAGAAGAGAAACCTGAATCTTTAAGCCTACCTGCAGGAAACTACATGAATTCACAAATGCTGAAACCAGATTGTGTCCCACAATAATTTCAATAAGTCAGTAATCAAACTAATCTCACAAACCAGTGATTTTCAGAAAGGGTGAAAATTCAGGCATACCATTCAAAGTCTCAGACTCATCTGAATGAAGATGAGACCAATGTCCTCATGAATTAATCTGATCTAGTAACTCTGATTAAGAATTATTAAGAAAGTATTTTTAATTAATTCATACTTTATATTCAGGACTTTAGAGGTTCATAAAGTCTCTCCAGTAGTCAGAGATTGAAGGCGCATTAACTGGTGTGAAGGACTTCTTTTCTTTCCATGCAAATTCATTAGTCTTCAGAGAGAATCCTGAACTGAGGTCTACTGTTAGGAAACACTTCTTTACTTTAGGAAACATTTCTTCACTGAAAGGGCTGTCAGGGCCTGGAACAGGCTACCCAGGGAGGTGGTGGAGGCACCATCCCTGGGGGGATTTAAAAGCCGGGGAGCTGAGGTGCTTAGGGACATGGGTTAGTGGTGGTCAGGCACGGCTGGACTCGATGATCTCAAAGGTCCTTCCCAACCAATGGATTCTGTGATTCTATACTGTAATACCAGCTCCTGTCTGGGATTGAAGACCTGTTTCTAAAGGGAACAGGTTGATGCTGAAGAACATAAGTGTGGAGAAAGGGTATTTTAGAAAATTTTCAGACAAAATTTTGCAAAAATTAAGGATGTAAGATGATGCTAGCTTTTCATGTTCAGTGCGAGTCTAATCACGTTTCTTAAGTTGCCAACAATCCATCACTCAGCTTGGACCATGTTCTTGCCTGTAGGCAACACCTTGAGGTGCTCCCTTGTCACTCAGTCTACCTGGGTGAGCTTATCTTCTCCATTTCCAGAGCGTATGCTGACCCCCAGAAAACCCTGGAAATTAGCAGCTAAGTAGTAATTCCTCTGTTTATCACAAACCTGAAAGTCATACCTGTGTCTTCTGGCAAAGATCACCTGTCATGAATATTATTATTCTTCCTACCTGTTTCCCTTTCCAGGTAAATAAATTACCTTAAACAGGAGGAGGAGTGGCCAGATAAATGGGCACTGATTTCAACACAGGTGACACTATTGCTACTGGTTGTCTTCTAAATTACAGATTAATTTTGGTGTCTGTCTCAGCTTTTTACTTGTACATTCCCAGAGTTAAGAAAAGGGTACTGATTTTTGTACAATGTGGAGTTCGTAATATTGCCTTGGAAGGCTGTCAGATTAAGTTCAGGAAGACATTAGTCTGCTAGGAACATGGACTGCATCTTTTATGTTATCTTCATACTGTTCCCATTGTTGGTGATGTGCATTTTGTCCCCAATACAAATTCAAAGAAGGAAAGGGATATTGCTGTTTTATAACAGAACCAAGGATTCCTTCCTGTAATTACAAGGCGTGAGACATTGACTGATCATTAATCAAGGGTCTGATTATAATAATAATCCACTTCCACTGTAGGCTTATGGGCTAATTCTCATTTATACTAATCCCATTTTGAACTGCTCCTGGGTCATTACTACAGCAGGCAAAAAGGGTTGTGGGAGAGGGGTTTGATGTACAACCAGAACAGTGTAGAGATGACACAGAGAAGAATCAGCCCCTATCCCTCAGTATTTAAGCCAGAGCCCATGTATTTTCTTTGCTCTGTGTCTGAGCTGTTACTTAGCCCCTTTTCTTCCAGTGATGTGGCAGATGGTTCAGGCTGGTGCAGGTGGCTGAGCAGCACCTGCTGCAAACATTTCTGTATCTTTTGCTATATAACTCTGTCCTAGTTTCGGCTGGGACGGGGTTAATTTTCTTCCTAGTACCTGCCATAGTGCTGTGGTTTGGATTTCGTATGAGAATAATGTCAATAACACACTGATGTTTTAGTTGTTGCTAAGTAGTGCTTATACTAAGTCAAGGACTTCTCAGCTTCCCGTGCTCTGCCAGCGAGGAGACCCAAGGAGCTGGGAGGGGGCAGAGCCAGGACAGCTGACCCCGCCTGGCCAAGGGGATATTCCATACCATAGGACATCACGCTCAGTATATAAACTGGGGGGAGTTGGCCAGGCTGGCGTGATTGCTGCTCAGGGACAGGCTAGGTGTCCGTCAGTGGGTGGTGAGCAATTGCATTGTACATCAGTTGTGTATATTAAATTACTGTTATTTCATCTCTCTCTTCCTTTGCTGTCCTATTGAACTGTATGTCAGCTCACAAGTTTTACCTGTTTTTTCCGTTCTCCTCCCCATCCCACTGGGGGTGGGGAGCGAGCAAGCGACTGCATGGTGCTTAGTTCCCAGCTGGGGTTAAACCACAAACAAACTCATCCTGTTGTTACTGTTTGCAAAGGCTGACTGAAAATAGGAGGAGTGAAGCACGAGGAGACTGTGAAGTGATGCTGATACTGTTCAGTGCTTTCGTGTTTTCTGTTCTGTCATTGCTGGGAACATATAGCTGCGGTGCATGCTGAAATCCTGTGAGCAAAGTCAGCGGGTTTGGAACTTATTATCTCCTAATGGGACTTAACCCATGCTGGGGGCTGGCATTTCCCTCGACTGAGTCCTGTGAAGGGAAAAATCTTCTGTTGGCTTTAGGCACTAGATGTTACTTTGTCTTGACCTTTCAAACTCCTTTGGAAATAAAACAGTTATGTAGAAAGTAAATGAAAAATTTAAAATAAAGGACAAGCTTTATCATCTGAAAGCATGAAGGATATGACTAGGCAGGGGCTTGTGGTCCACGGAGGCTGGGACTGGCTTTTACTCTCTGTTGAGGTGGTGAAAGAGGTAGGAAGGAAAGTCATCCCTGGTATCTTAAACACGTCTCTGAGGGTGGGTTGAATTACTTTCAAGTTGATCATCTCTTCTGACTGTAGAGAGAAACTTGAAGACTAATACAGAATAGGTGACCACCTCTTCAGTGGCAGAAACCAGATGAAACAAGTCCCATCCTTTGTATCTAGATTAGAAACAATCATAAAACCATCTGGGTTGGAAGGGACCCCAAGGATCACAGAGTTCCAACCCCCCTGCCACAGGCAGGGACACCAACCTCCAGGCCTGGACCTACACGAGGTTGCCCAGGGCCCCATCCAACCTGGCCTTGAACACCTCCAGCCATGGGGCATCCACCCCCTCTCTGGGCAGCCTGTTCCAGCCCCTCACCACTCTCTTCGTAAAAAACTTCCCCCTAATATCTAACTTAAACCATCATTAGTTGCGGTATTATAGTGGTTATAAGGTACAATATCCACCCATTTTCCTATCTAGATGCTTTCTTATTTGAAATGCAACTGCTACAGGTTTCTTGCTGCTTGCTTTTACAAATTAGCTTTTAAAAGCTACTTGCTTTCCATGCCCCCACCCCCCTCAAAAGACTGAAAAATTAGTGAAAACCAAATATTTATCAAAGCCCTTCTCACCAGTGTACTTTCCTTAGGTATAGCTGTTTAAGGAGGTAAAACAAAAGCAAAACACACTTTAGGACAAGCAGTGGCAGGTGGATGATATATAATCACAGTGAAGTCAACTGTGATGTTTATGTGTGCAAGAGAATTTATTAACAGAGAGATATGGGAGGGTTGCACTTTGGCTTTAAACAAATCATTTCCTGCTAAAAAATAATCTTTGATGATATTGGCAAAAACTTTCCTGAGATAGAAGAAATTCTCAACTTTTTTGTAACCAAAAATTCTGTGGGTTTTGTTTTGTTTTTTTAGGTGAACAATGTATTTTCACATATTTCTTTTATGTTGGATGGCCTTTACTTTTGAATTTCTCACTCACTATTTGAAAGATTTTCACCCTCACCCCCCCTGCCCTGAGTTTCCGGTGTCCTTTTTGTTCATTTTACCCTTGTTTGTTCATTGTCATAGATGAACAATATCCTGCCTGTTTGCAGGAACATACCCTCCCTCCCCCAGTGTTCACTAGAAATGTAAAAAAGCTCTTCATAATAAGAATGACCCCTGTGGTAATCAGGGAGACAGCTTTGATTAAGAACATCTGTTAGCAGATTCCCGGTTCTAAAGCCAAGCAGAACATAAGATGAGAAGATACAGAAAGTGGCATTTCTCAAACTGTGAGGCTGGTCTCCCTGGGGAGACTCTGACCTCTTCCAGAGATACAAGCCAAGATCATAAGGAAAAAAAAAGACCAGACATCAAAATGTATGGAGTGTGTGTGTAGTTTGAAAACATGACACCTTTGTTTCTGAGGTGCTGCATCTTCAAATTTCTGAGCACAGCACTTCTGAGGAGTGTGGAGAGGGACTGCACTTCTAAGCGTTGCACCGTGTTTGCTCCTCCAACACATCACCACGCAGTGAAAAGGAGGGGACACATATGGTGACCCCCTGCTCATTGCCTGTATTCTTATTTTTTTTTTATTATTATAGTTCTTCTCTTCCCCTCTTTTTCTCTTACCCTTTTGGGTGACAGGCTATCTATGAGCAATGCCTAACACAGGGATCCAGGAGAACTGGCTTCAGTTTTGAGTTCTGTTGGTGTAAAATGGTCATGTGGAAGAGGTTACTTCTTAACAATTTCTACTCTGAGTTGGATAAAAGCTTTTCTAGCCCAGCATCCTTTTCCAGCATTGTTCAGGAGGAAATACTTAGGACACAGTAAAGAACCAGGCTTGGCTTCAGTGAACTTTGTGATACACCTTCCTAGATTCTTTCAGTCAGCAAGGTAGGGTTGCCCTGAGCTGAATGTTAGATCCAGACAGTTATGTTTGATAGCAGCCCATAAACTAATCCTTCGTTAGGATCTGTGTATCTAAGTGTGGTCTGTCTGACTTCACTGCTCAATGCCTTTGTTTCCTTTTCTGGAGATACTAAGATATTGGTCCTATCTGGAAAGGATTCTAATCTCTAATGAAAAAAGGGACCACATGCAAGTCCTATTTATATTTATATGACAACAATATGAATTTAAAACTAATTAAAAATATTTCTCTTTATGAAAAGTTTTATCTTGCTCATTATGAAAAGCAGGATAAAACAGTATAAATCAAGGTGACAGAGAGAAACCAGAGGATAAGTATTTTATTCTTTGCTAAGTTGTTCTCCTAAAAGCTAATCGAAAAATTAAGCCTTTACAGAAGGATGAAATGTGGAAACAGAATACCATGATTTAACCTCAGCTGGCAACTAAGCCCCACGCAGCCGCTCGCTCACTCCCCCTGCAGCAGGATGGGGAGAGAATCAGAAGGGTAAAAGTGAGAAAACTCATGGGCTGAGATAAAGACAGTTTAACAGGTAAAGCAAAAACCCTGCAAGCAACGAAAACCAAACAAGGAATTCATTCACCACTCCCCACAGGCAGGCAGGTGTGCAGCCATCCCCAGGAGAGCAGGGCTCCATCACGCGTAATGGTGACTTGGGAAGGCAAATGCCATCACTCCAAACACACCCCTCCCCTTCCTTCCCCTTCCCCCAGCTTTCTATGCTGGGCATGACGTCGTACGGCATGGAATATCCCTTGGGTCAGTCGGGGTCAGCTGTCCCAGCCGTGTCCCTTCCCCGATCCTTGTGCCCTCCAGCCTCCTCGCTGGTGGGGTGGGGTGAGGAGCAGGAAAGGCCTTGGCTCTGTGTCAGCCCTGCTCAGCCGGAACGAAAGCATCTCTGTATTATCAGCACTGTTTTCAGCACAAATACAAATCTCAGCCCCAGAGTAGCTACTGTGAAGAAAATTAACTCTACCCCGGCCGAAACCATCCCATAGAGACAGTCTCCCAAGGATCAATATGGAAGTATTTCTTGGACGTGAATGGATTGGATTATGAAAGCCAAAGCATTGCTGGAGCTAAAACTTCTAAGAGATGTAAAAGGCAACGAGATAGGTTTCTACAAGTACACTGGCAACCAAATGGAGAGCAAGAAAGATGTGGAGCTACTGCTGAAATGAGTGAGTGGCCTAATGATGAGGAACACCGAAAGGACTAACACACCTGGAAATTTCTCCGTCCCAGCTTTTACAAGCAAGGTGTGCTTTTATGCCTCCCAGGTCCTTACGTCTTGCAGGAAAGTTTAAGGAAGATACATACTACCTTTATTAGAGGGGGTTTGACAAGGGAGAAGTTAGTTAAGCTGGGTGTATGCAGTTCCATACAACGGGATGAGGAGCATCTGAGCATGTTGAGGGAGCTGCTCTATGTCATTGTGAGGCCATTTTGTCATCTTTGAAAAATCATGTGAGATGCCTGATAACTGCTAAAAGCCAAATGTGACATCTATTTAGGAGCAACATAATCATTTAGAGATTTTCTTGCTAACTTTCTTCAACAACAGGTAGGTAGATATATATAATCATGTGAGGATTAGTATCAGATTTTTTCTGCGTTCAATGATAATGGAAAAAGAAAAGGAAAAAGTTATGCTGCCTTTTTTCAACTTTTAGAAAAGTTTTATTTTGTTTCTATCCAGACTTGATGCTTGTTCTCAAGTCTAACATCTCTTCCAAGAAGAATGGTGATTTTGTTTCAAAAGATTTCTTACCACACTTTTCAGTTAAGTCTTAGTCATAATACACAAGAGAGTGTTAGAGACTGATGTCAAGCTGCAAAGTGCTATAAGCATGACAAATCTTCACTTCAATTCTCAGAATTGATTTCCTTTTGAGGAGGTGTGATTTCCTTCTGTCTCTTCCCTTTGGCATTTACTGACTTGGGAATGTTTCATATTTTCCCCTTATTGAATAGCAAATAGTAGCTAGTACTGTTCTGGAATAATTTTTTTTTAAAGCCACTTTTACATCAGGAAGCAATTAAAGAAGATACTAGTGTGTCAGCTACACAGATACACTGTCACTTATTTTATAAAAGAACCAGGGAAAATACAAAAATAAAATCACAGAAAAATCTGTAAAACCTTTGGGTCTATCTCCGTCTGCCCTTGAACGTCCACAAAACCCAGGTGAACTTGGATTTTGGTTCTGCTTACTCTGGAGATACACATAAACTGTGAAATCTGGAGTAGGAATTAAACTAAAAAATGAGCAAAGAGTTTTAATTACATCTCAGTCCTTTGTCTTGTGTATATAATATGCATATATTATTGCAAGGGTTATAGTATGTTTACTGGAAATTATATATATTATATATATATACGTTTTCATAGTATATATCATTATGTTGGGGTTCTTGGTGAACAAAGGAAAAAAAACCCACTTTTTTGAAATCCAAGAAAAGGCTTATTTATGTTTGACCCTGGAGTCCTTGACTCTGTAATGAGCAATCATGCCAAGGGGAAAAAGCTGAGGAGTGAATGTCAACATTAAAAAATAAGAATGGAAATGACTTAACAACAGAAAACAAAGTGGATGTCCCGAGTCCAGTTTATGTAGAATAATTAATGCCTCTGAAAATGGATCACTGCAAACATGACACTGAAGTATTTTGGCTGTTTAGTCTAATACATCAGCATCAATAACATGTCATAATAAAAAATGGCAGAAATAAATTCATTTATATCCTTAAAGTCATAATTATGCCCAGTCATGAACCAGAACATCTAAGTAAATGACTCCAACTCAAGAATGGCAGTGCCTAAAAGCTGAGCACTTTGTCCCTTTGGAATGATTCAGTGTGTAAAATTAGGAACCCAGAGTCTCCTGGCAGTCAAGGAAAGCCATTAAGCATTCCTGGGGACTGATCCTGGGAGTCCTCGTGCTGCAGAAAGTCACTTACTATCAGTAACTCATACAGAAATATGTGACCTAATTCCTTCTTAGTTTGCCATAAATGGCTATAGATCAACTCACTAAGCTCGTTCTTTGTAAGAGGCTGTGCAGAATAATCATACAGTGTTACAGTAGTTGATGTAGGAAATCTCTAACTCAGGAAGACACGTCATCTGGGCTGGGATTTAGGTTCCATACCAAAACATCTACTTTTAGGTGTCTATATGGGAGCTAGTGGCTCCATTCAGTTGTATAATTGTTCAGCTCACTCTAATCCCAAAGGCAGATAAACAAAACCAAAATAATGACATAAATAAAGAGAGAACTATTTTTCATCAGCAGAAGCAATCTGTAGTCCATTAATTGCATTGACTAGCTTACCGTTACCTGTGATGGGAGCTTAGATAGTGGCCTGCAGCTACCCATAGCTAAATTCAGGAGCCTTAATCCACCAGTTTAACTCCACATAAAGTTTCCATTGGCTGCTCAGCCTGAAGGGATCCTGGCATTGTTCAGCCCCTTCTGCAAAGGAGACCACCCTCCTGATCATGGTGCAGACAATTCTAGGGGACTGATGCACAAAGAAGAAAATCAGGGCCATGGGAGAGCGTGGAGAGACCCTTGGTCTGGGAGGAAGGCCTGGGATCTGAGGGTGAATAAGGGAGAGGGAGTCGGTCTCTGTGTTTAGTCATTAAACTCCCCCCCCTTCCCCGTAACTCAGAGTCCTTGGGTACGATCTGCCGTTTGGTACTGCTTTGGTTATTAATCTGGTGGCTGTCTGACGTAGGTGGCAGGCGAAGACCTGGGAACAGAGACAGATCTCCCGTCATTGTCTCGCCCGAACCAGCACAGTGTAGAATCCTTTTTGTTTGACGTCTTCTTTCTTTCTCCCCACCGCTGCCCTACTTCTTACACATCCAGTTACAAGGGGATGGGATAGAATATGGCCTGATCCACTCTATTCAGTAGCTTGGTAGTTAATAAACTCTCCTGGGATGCCAGTGGTGATAGTTACGAGATTTTGAAATTCTGAGTAAGTCTCAAAGCAGAATCCTAGCCTTAAATTGCCCATTAGTCTGCTATTTTGGAGCTTAGTTTATGAACTTTTTTCCTGTAGCAGGTGAAATATTTTGAATGATATATAAGAAAGCTCTTGGGCAAAAGTTACATCATGAATAAATGATAATGGTCAACACAAAAATCTATTCACAGGAAGTATTATCAATCAACATGAGTGACTATTGAGAGAGATTTAAGGCTGAGACTTTTAAAAGAGCATAAGCAATCCATTTCTCTTCAGTGTTCAGCAAGAACTGAGGATATGTATGTAACCTAAACTGTTTTAAAAATCCTAACCTAAACTCTTAGCAGAGTAAAAAATACAGGACTTGATATTGCGTCCTGCTGCTCATAGAAATGGTCCAATGTTGCTATGTGTATTCCTTGCTTTATCAGACCTTCCTGCATCTTAATATCTCTGGAGAACTGATTCTGTCAGGAGGATTCTGATCCTGACCGGCTGTTGCCATGGTATTGGGCTATTCTGGGCTATGATCAAGAAGAGCAAACAAACTTGAAAAGGAAACTGTCTTTAAAACATATTCTCAAGCTACAGTGCTTGAGACTAGTTTTTGAAAAGTAAATCTTCATTTTTCTATGATGTGGCACTTGTTAAATACTTCTAAAAAACCATATTGATAACCAGAAGTGTTGTTGTGACAATAAATACATACATAAAGAGAGGAGAATTCAGGAGGAGGAAATTGGTCCAATTCTCACCCTATTTGGAATTGTTCATTTTCATTTAGTGGTATTATCCCACCCTGAACTGAAACCCCCAGCTTCTCCGAGAGCATTTGAAAGAGCAAAACTTTTTGCAGATTACATTCCTGTTTTACTAGGCACTATTCCAAAGCTGTTGGGAGTCAATGTCTTTTTGATATAATTGAGCTTCTGATTTGAGTTCATAATAAGGAGTTTGTACCTCTCTCCCATCCCTAGTTTGTAATACCTATCTTCTTTACACCTGTTAGTATTAATTTCATTTCAAGTCATCTACGTGTACTGACAGTGTTGCAGAAGGTTCGGGAATACATGACACTACTTTCTGTACGCAGGCACTGGCATAATAAGTTTGTATTCTTAGAGGACAGAGTTGCCTTGATGGGAAAAGGTAAAAAAAAAAAAAAAAAAAGTTCCTAGTCCTGGTGGTGTTTTATCCAGGATGATGACCCCAGTAGGATGCACAAGTTTTAGCGAGCAGTATTTAAAGCAGTAAAACAAGCGATGTGAAATTATGTAGAGAATGGAGGAAGTTTTCAGCAAGTTCGTTATTTACAGATGGATAGTTTTGCTTACCTAATTGCTGAGCATTTCCTTCCTATTCCACAGGCAGAATTCACAGCCATGAGGGACCAATACATGCGAGGAGGAGAAGGCTTCATTATCTGCTATTCCATCACAGACCGCCAATCCTTTCAAGAAGCTGCTGAGTTTAAGGAACTCATTTATCGTGTCCGGCACACCTATGACATCCCCTTGGTGCTGGTGGGAAACAAGATAGATCTCGAAGAGTTCAGACAGGTAAGCAACTTCTCTTCTGGTTTTGCCTTGGTTTTCCTTGGCTTCTTCAGGGATTTCTGTAGCATATGTTGTACAGCACCACGGAGAATTATTAGCACAAGATGAAGTTTAATCAAAGAGCAATGCACTAGGATTGGTAATAAATTAAAGACATAGCAGTACTTTTCATTCATATGTTATGGCTCTTAAAGTAGCCTTGGCCAATCACATCCAAATGTTCTTCATTTTCACTTGACAAGGAATCCCTCTATTGTCATTGGAAGTTATATATATGTTGACATAGAAATAGATTCAGCCAGGATATTCATGGCAAAAAAACTTGTGGGTTTGTTTGTTTTGTTTTGTTTTTTTAAGTTACCAACTACTAAATACAGATTTTTTTTTTCATAAATGTACAAGATTTAATTAAAGGTTTCTCAAACTCAGACTGAAAAAAATTCTAGTTGAAATAGATAAATGCATATAAGTTTATTTTTGAAAAGCCAGTGTCTGTGTTATTAGAGTGTTCAGGTAAGGTGGGGACCTGCAAGACTTGAATTCACTTTGATTTGTATACAAGATTTGAGCCACTACCACCCATAGAGCAGTAGATTTCTTTGACTGTGAGGGCACTGAATGTGGCTCTCGAAGTCTTTAGTAACCTTTGCTCACTCTTTTCTTTCTGCTTCCTCTCTGCTTCCTCCTCTCTGTTTGTGTTGAAGTGTGTGCATGCCAGGTAGTGAGTTAGAGAGACCATCTTAGAAATGACTTGGTTGTGACCTGGTACTGAATAGAAAATATCCTTAGTCTTAAGCAGAAACTTCAAAAAAGGGAAGAAAAAAAAAAAAAAAAAAAAAAAAAAAAAAGAAAAAGAATTCCTATATGGAAATCTTAAGAGGCTCTTCATACACACTACAATTGCTTTCAAATGACTGGCTTCTGTGCAGACATATGTAGCAGTTAAATAAAATGGTGTTTTTCAGTTCATTAGCATCTGTGCTCACATGGTCCCATCTACTCTTTTCCACTTATCCTGTCACTCTTCTCCCCATTTCTTTGTCTTCTTTCTTTTACCTGAAGAAAATCCAAGGCAATGTTAAGGCTGAAGTCAGTCCTGAAGATCTAATGATGTACATTTAAAACTTCACATCTGTTTCCAGATCATTGACTTTCTCCCTAAATCAGACTATGACAAAACCTTAATGGTGACAATCCAGCTGCAGTTTAACACTCAGCTTGAGGCATCAAACAACAGTGCCATGTGCAACATGCGGTACAATCTGTGCCACTTCTGGGGTACTTACCTACCAGATGGGGAGGGATGTGGATTCAGTTGTTCTGCTGAGAGAACAGGACATTGCACCTGATCGAAACAGAAATGGGATGTGATTGATTACCTACCGTTACCTATGGATGAGGTTTTCAGAAATGCTCCATTCACTAAGTGATGTAAAGACTGTCTTCCTGTTATATGTGGTGCTACCCCTTTCTGATCTGATGTTTTGTTGGGCATTTATATTGTAATCACTGTCAATGCATATGAAAATACAGGCCTGATTTAAATGTTTTTTACATAGTCCTTGATGATCTTCTCTGGTCTCCCAAACAGGAATGTTAGCATTCATGAATGACTGAATTGGATATCACAAGTAGCACTCAAGATTAAGGGGCATGAGGAGGGAATCATATTAGAAGTTACGTGCGAGAGATGTGACAGACACACACAAAACCGTTATACAAGGTTGTCACTGAAGATCCTGCCTGAATGTGTATCAAGGCAATTCCAAATCATGGTCCTATTTTTATTTATTTATTTATTTTAAAAACCTTTTAATAAGCCAGGCAGAATCTTTTCCTCCGTAACACCTCTAAACTCTTAAGGAAACACAGCAATGCCAGAAGGGTTTTCTCAAATATTCTACAATCCATACTTTGAGCAGTGGGACACTCTTACATCAAAGACTAGTGAGATAATACAATGAAGATCTGCTTCTTTGCATAAAGCACTTGAATATGACTATGTCTACATAAGCAAGTAGTATGAGCCAACAGACACAGAGCTGTAGAACAAAACGGTTTAATCTGAAGCCTACATTTCAGGAATTTATTTTTAGCTTTAGACTAGTTCTATTCCGGAGCCATTGTCTCCATGATTAGCTGGTGCTGAGGAGCATCACTTGTGCTCCTGGAGAATATCTTCACTTAAATTTCATCCATAGTTCAGGGCATGCTCTCGGAGATGGCTCCACAACTCAAAGCAAAGCATGGTTAAGTGGATGTGATCAGGAGATACTGCTCAGAGTGCCTGTCTGGCCTAAACTAAAGCACTAGTGTGTGGGAGGTCAGCTCTGTGCCCAGCTTTAAGTGCACGTTAATGAACTTTGGCTGCTCGTTATTTCCCAGCTGGGATGTGAGGTTGTACTGTATGTTTACCAAAACCAAAATAAGTTATACCTATGCTTACCTGTTAGGTTAAGCAATATTTAAGTAACTTACTGAACTGTGGGAAGGTAGATTGAAAGGAATCTTTTCAAGGTCTTGTACTATAGTTACGGCCTCATTAATAATAGGGCTTGGATGGTCAAGAGTGGGAGCCAGCTAATTCAAGGGTGACAGACAGCAATGAGCTGACAATTTACGGCCTTAACACACCAAGGAACAAACAGTGAGTTAAACAAACACACCACATTCAAACAACTGAGGAACGGGAGGTGTCAGAATGCAATCAGCCAGATGGGAATTTGGCCAGGGCACCAAGGTTAAGATTGTTGCCTTGTTTAACAGCGTTTTTCTCCTATGAAATTCATTAAAGCTACTTTAATGTTATTCAGGGTATTTGGAAACATTAAGTTCAACATTCCCGGGCATCATTTCCATTTAATGACAATCCCACAACAACCAAACAGGCTGTAGGAGCTCGTTCAGATAAAGCTCTTCTTTGAAATGTGATCCCCTACACAATACAATTAATGATGTATGTCACTTGCCTCAAATGCATCAACAGAAGTACAAGAACAAAACTAATCTGCAATTAAAATTTTGTGTTAGGAGAAACACTACTGAAAAAACATAACCAACAAGCTTCTTATTTTTAAATAATGTTTTATTTTCTGATGGCTTCAGTGAAATTATTGTTGTCTTTAAGTATGCCTGTCATTTTCAATGTCTTAAGAAATGGGTTTGTACTCCTTAAAACAAGTTTTAATTACATTCATCAGCTGAAGGAATAAACACTTTCCATTTTCTCTGAAACAATGTAGGGGAACAACTTTGTAAAAACTGTGGGGAAAAAATATAATAGCTCATTATCTCGATGTGCATATCCAATCCGGTGGGAAGGTTCCCTCCATCCTCCATTCCTTTCCACCCATTTGTACTGCAGCTGCCTCCGGTCCTTTCTGACCTTGTTCTGGTTCATGTTCAGAGATTCTCTGCCCTCGTGAGGCTCCACCTGGAGTCCTGTGTCCAGGTCTGGGGCCGCAATACAAGAAAGATGCAGAACTGTTGGAGAGGGTTCAGAGGAGGCCATGAAGATGATGCAAGGGCTGGAGCACCTCCCCTACGAAGAGAGGCTGAGGGAGCTGGGCTTGTTCAGCCTAGAGAAGAGAAGGCTGCGGGGGGACCTCATTGCAGCCTTCCAGTCCCTGAAGGGAGTGTACAAACAGGAGGGGAACCAGCTTTTTAAAAGGGTAGAAAATGGCAGGACAAGGGGGAATGGATTGAAGCTGAAGGAGGGAAGGTTTAAATTAGATATTAGGGGGAAGTTTTTTACAGAGAGGGTGGTGAGGGGCTGGAACAGGCTGCCCAGAGAGGGGGTGGATGCCCCATGCCTGGAGGTGTTCAAGGCCAGGTTGGATGGGGCCCTGGGCAACCTCGTGTAGGTCCAGGCCTGGAGGTTGGTGTCCCTGCCTGTGGCAGGGGGGTTGGAACTCTGTGATCCTTGGGGTCCCTTCCAACCCAGACCTTTCTGTGATTCTATGATTCTATGATTCACTGGGAAAGTGAACAGACATGAATGGTTAAAACATTCATCTGTATCCATTCCTTGATTTTTAGCCATTGCTTTAAGAAATATTTAAGTGTTATAGTATTTTATCCCATAGCTGTTTGATGTAAAAAATCGAGCACTAAGTGCTTGATCAGACACGGTATTAATTGCAGTGCTTTCTAACATTAAAGTCATTAGATCTATAAAGATAGGCTGTATATGTCTTGTAATATCTGTAGAGATTCAGAAACATTTAGGACCAGCTGATATGAAGTACAATAGATATTTTCATGTCGGGTAAGCTTTTCACGTTGGGTAAACTTTGTCACATTACCCCACATAAATGTCTGGTTCTTACTAAAGTTTAAAATCTGTATAATGGATAATTTCAAACATATTAATCTTTAAAAAAATACAACAAACAACTGATCCTATTTGAGCTCATACCATGCTAATGCTAAATCAGAGCTTTTAATTAAAATATTTTATAATACATGTGGCAATGCTGAAAGATTGTTTGAAAAAAATATCCGTTAAGACTTTGCCTACTGATCATCGCAATAAATTGCATTCAGTAACTCAGAGGGGAAGTAACTACATAAACTCCTTTGAACAACGTGCTGTAACTCTGAGCTGGAAAGAATAGAAAGTTTCTAGCAGCTTTTACAAAATTTTGATGTGAATGTGAGAACCCCTCTGGAAATTCTACCTCTGTAGAAATTGCAGAGCCTTCATGGGGCAGTTCTGCCAGTACGCTTTTGTTTCACCCCGAGGAATAAGTGGTGGGCTCAGTCGAGTCCATGGATAACATGTTGATGTCCAAGGTTATGAGGGCAGCTCACGCTTCATTCAGCTCTTGGCCCCTCTGGGAAGCCTGTCATCAAAGTTGTTAGTTTTGCCAGTACAATCTTGGTCCTGAAAAGAATTATGCACTTGTTTACTCCTCCACACATGAGTTGTCTTATTGGCTTCAAGCGCGATTAGAAGCAGGAGCAGAGCTTTTGGAAATATTTTCTTCTTTTCTCTCCCCTACAGCTTCCCTCCCTCAGTAGGCAATACAGCATCAATAAGAAATCTGTCTTTAACATGGAACAGTGTCTTAATTGAAGTGTAAATTAATTACAGGGGCTTCATGATATTTTCTTTCGAAGGTTTTATTATACCTTAAGATAATTCTCAAACCAGGATTACACTGGCTCAGTACATTCTCTTAATCCGAACCAGCTGCCCGCAGAACATTCTCACTTCGATGAGATTTTACTCCGGAATTTGTTCAAGATGAGCTGACTGGTTATCAGATACTGGGAGCATCAGCTTTTAGATTTCTCATTTTAACAGTTGCTCTGTTTTCATGCTGGCTTCTAAAACCTTGAAATATCTGTTGAGTCTGAGACAGCTAGTGTTCTTTCTTTGTGTTTTGTTTTGTTTTTTAAACTTGTTTTGTTTTGTTTTCTTTTGTATGAATAACTAGTCTGTATATTTCAAACATTGTCAGTCTATACCTTCTGGTGCCTGGCTGAGACACTGAAAATACTTACAGAATATGACATTATATTTTATTTTATTTTCATTTTCCAGTGCATGACTATGAAGCAGTATTTACTCGATGCTCTCTTACTCATATTAGTCATGAAATTGCAGTATTCTGAACTACTTACCTTAGCATCAGTTTGAATTCTTTTGCTTTTGGGATTAAAACTGCTCTCAAATTTGTAAATATCCTTTACCACCAGCAGTTCTAATTTCTCTTCAGAACATTTGGGTGGAAGAGTCTGCCTACTGAAGACTCTTGATTCCCACTTATCAGGCCAGTGCCCTACACAATGATTTCATTATTTCTTCTGAACTTCCTAACTGCAAGTCAAGGGAAATACGTTTTCTGCTATTTACTGACAAAGAATAGTATATATTTGAGTTAAAACGAGACTAAATGAGTTGGCCAGATGCTCCATGAAATCCATGCAGAAAAACAGGAATTACCGCATATCGTAGAAGTGTATCGTAAAATGAGGTGAATCTGCCCATGAAGATGTCTGTCTTTCTGTTGACTGTAGAGGGAGGCACAGACAATTAGCTTCATAGCCTTGATTTCAGCAATACTTGGGTGAGATGAAGATTTACAAAATTGTTTGTGGCATCCTTCCAGTTGAGAATGTAAACTTACTGATTCGTTCGTTGTTATTGTTGCTGCTAACTGCAGACTAGACTTCTGAAGCATGCTCAGCTTCCCTTTGGTTTTTGAAAGAATAAAACCTAATAAATAGTCATTCTTACATGGTGTTCCCTTCTAAAGATTGGTGTTGAGCTATGATCTTACACTATATCCGATATAGTCAGGCAGGCTTACCTTAAATAGCGACTACAAAACACATAATGGTATCATTAATGGAATCAAGCCAGAGGAGAATAGGGCACAGAAGAGCAAATTCTTCAAAACTATTTATTTCTTTTTAGATTCATTCATCCATCTTGATGTCATCTTGGGTGTTCATTTTCCATGGACATCCATGCAGTTCCATTTTGCTAGCATGGATGCTTGCTGAAAACAAATTACATTTATAAGGAGCTGCCTTCTTCACTTGCATTCACTTGCCTACATGTTGCCTTTCCCACGTGACTTCAGATCATATTCTTCCTCTGCTCTTCAAGTTCTGAATAATCTAAGCCATTTTTGCTGTTTTGATGGAGGTATGACAGTTGTCTGAGTATTTGGAACTTAAACCATTGAAGTTGTCATGATGTTTTATTATCTTAGAAAACTGTCAAACCTTTGATAATCACTTTCTTACATTATCAAAATATGTATCTGGATTCTGTCATGTTCCTCTACACCTTTAATTTCTATTTATTTTTAATTGATTTTGATTTTGCAACATTTCTTTCACACCATTCACTGTCCTAAGAAGTCTTCCTTATATCATTTGAATAAAATCTTTCAGTGTTGTACACCTCCCCCACCAAAAAAAAAAAAAAAAAAAAAAAGTGTTTTTCAATGCCAATGTAATTGTAGAAGTCGACTTGGCAGTTTTAGTCTCTTGGAAGGAAATTCTATTATTATTATTATTGTGTCTAGCAAATGTTCATTTATACATAGTTTACCTCTTTGTCATTACAATGCTTTTATACTTCCACAAAACCCCCAAACCACAGTTTCCAGGCTGCAGTAAATGCAATCAGACACGCAGACAATTGTAATGAAACTGTTGGCTCATTTCTCAATTCATAATTGTGTTAACCTCTAGTGAACCGTCCAGAAAGCCCCGTAATCCCGTCAACACAGAGCAGAAGACATTTGAAGGGGAGTAAGGTGCAGATAACAAGCTGCTCTGTAAGAGAAGAAACAACAGAGAAACAATAGCTGAACTGCAGATAAAAAAACTTCTATAGCAGAAAACGTGGATATGTAGAGATAAAACCAGAGGCAACTAATAGCTTGTAGCCGAAGCAGAACATATAGTAAGCGGTATACATTAGGGATGGTGCTGCAAGGTCACATCAGAGCTAGGGATAATAAACAGCAACACGCATCATATTGTTTTAAAGGTCTCCCAGTACTTGTTACCTCTACCTGCTTTACCTTCACCCACACCTCAGCAGTGTGCCTCGGTGGCTAAGAGAGCCAATGGGATCCTGGGGGGCATCTGGAGGAGTGTAGCCAGCAGGTCAAAGGAGGTGATCCTCCCCCTCTACTCTGCCCTGGTCAGGCCCCACCTGGAGGGTTGTGTCCAGTTCTGGGCTCCTCGGTATAAAAAGGACAGGGATCTCCTGGAGAGAGTCCAAAGAAGGGCTACGAAGATGATTAAGGGCCTGGAGCATCTCCCCTATGAGGAAAGGCTGAGTAAGTTGGGACTGTTCAGCCTTGAGAAGAGAAGACTAAGGGGGGACCTAATTAAAGTTTATAATTACCTGAAGCAGGGGATGCAGGGGGAATCAGCCAGCCCCTTTTCAGTGGTCTGTGGGGATAGGACAAGGGGCAATGGCTGCCAGCTGGAACACAGGAAGGTCCGCACCAACATGCGGAAAAACTTCTTCCCAGTGAGGGTGCCAGAGCACTGGAACAGGCTGCCCAGGGAGGGGGTGGAGTCTCCTTCACTGGAGATATTCAAGACCCGCCTGGACGCCTATCTCAGTGCTATGTCCTAGGGAGCCTGCTTGGGCAGGGGGGTTGGACCCGATGATCTCTCGAGGTCCCTTCCAACCCCTACAATTCTATGATTCTATGATTTTGTCCTCCACGTGTACCAGATCTTGACTTGGTGTGGCCATGTTTGACTCCAGTGGGAGAACGCCTTGGAGGAGCGGTGTGAAGCTCCAGAGATACTCTCTTACCTCTTGTCTTCTTAATCGAGATTGTTCCTCAAGGTGAACTTGGGCTATAAGATTTGTGTTTGGTCTGTAATTTGGGAGATGAGCTGTTGTGAAGACATGAATGCACTTTTCATTTGGCAGCCATGCTGGCAGGATCTTTCTTCTTAACTGAAGCAAGCAAGAGCTGTTGGAAAACTACCCACACCAGCCAATCACCCTCGCGCAGGGCTTGTTTGTAAATTCAGCATGCTGTTGCGTACCTCAGAGCCTCTTGGAGGAAAACCCGTTGGTTACACGGTGACCACAAAAAAAAAGGTACAGCTTGCACGGGAATCCACAGTGGTATTTTTTGGGTGGCTAGAGCTTAGTTAGGAGCCTTATACAGATGTCCTGGAAAGCAAAAATTCCTGTCCTGGAAAGCAAAAAAATGCGAGGAAGCTAATTATCTCTGAAGGATTTCCGTAGTTGATTTTTCACCAGCAGAGAAAGGCGTAAGGAAGGAGCTGTGGGTGACTGTCTCTCCGGTTCCTGCCCTGCTCCAGGGGCAATGCTCCAAAAGCCTGGTTGCAGAATTCAGTTTTATTCATTTCCAGCTGGAATCTTCATTGTCCTGTCTGTGAATCTTCCTCTTGCACACTGTGCACGAGCCAGGCAGTAACCTGTTCTTAATGCAGAAAGGGAAGAGGAATGAACATACCACATCAGGTAGTATTAAATGGGGCACAGTTTTGCCTTTCCACCATCCAGGCCTGAAGCAATATGATCTCCCATTTCTCAAGATTTATCCTCTCATTTTCTCCTCATAAGCACATATACGTGAAAGAGAATGGCATGCAGTGGGAAGGTGTCTTTTTATATAAATTCTACTATTTTTACACTGGCAAAATCAAGGTTTCAGCCTAACTCTTATGTACTATTTACTACAGTTCCAGTTCAGGAAACTGTTTAAGCACATGCTTAATTAGAGTGGAACTAATGCATGTTCTTCATGTTAATCTGCACTTGAGCGAAGATGCTGTCTTGAAAGTGAGATGGTAATGAGCAACTTCGTAAAAATGAAAGTCTCTTAGCAAAGTAGCAGATTAATATAGGAGGCAACATTTACTAGGTGCATTGTTTACGTAAAAATGTGAATTCCTGGTAGCAAGGATAGCTTCCTGTGTGTTTTTAGAGTAGTAGGTCAGATTACTTGAAAGAAGAAATTTTACCAGAATTTAATTAAAGCTCATCATGGTGACACAAATAATAAGAGCATGACCTAGCATTTAAAGAAAAGAAGATTAATCAGTTTAATCATCTTTGGTTTTGAAGATTTGCTTGTATTCTTGTCTTAACAACTCTCTTTTTTTTTTTTTTTTTTTTTCCCCAGATGAATTAGGATGTTAGAGAGATTTGTTTTTATGCAGATCTAACAATTTGGCTAAGAGTAGCAGCATGTGAGCTTCACACACTCTGATGTTGTTTAGGCTTTGCAGTCATGAGAAGATTATAAAAAAAAAAAACAAAACACAAACAAACAACAAAAAGCCACCCAAAACCCTTACCCAAACAAACCAATCTGGAAAAGAAAATAAAAGGGAAAATATCTCAGTGTTATATCCATTATGGAAACTTCCAGTCTCTCATCCAGTGTCCAAATTTTACAGTATAAAATCTATGTATAATGGCAACTTCGAAATCTCTGAGTAAATTGCTTGATATATGCATAGTTAATTCAAGAAAGTCCAGGGAATTACCTATGATAAAATGACATTAAAGCACATTGCTACTATTGAAATTCAAGATGTTAAATGTCAAAAAATGTCACAATTCAGGTTTCAATGTTAGTCATTAACAGTATTAATCACAGAGTTTTACTGATCAGAACCCCAGACCCAGTCCGGGAGTCAGGGTGTGGTATGTTTATTTGAAATTAATCGGTATTGGAGTTGATGGTTTAATACCTTCATCCATCTTGTTCTGATGGATGTTATTTCAAAAAGAAAATAGTAGGGGCATCCCTTCTATCATTGCTGCATTTATTTCCTCTGTTGCTCAGGGAATGTTCTTTCCCTCTGTTTCCTTCTTTCCCCCTGTTTCCATCTATGTAACTTTTACTACCTCCTACAATCCAAAAAGGTTAATAAGGAGAAAAATAATGTCTTGTCATTTTTTTTTAAATTGTCTGGTACAAGCACTGACACAAATGCGTGGGGTTGTGTGTGCCTGTGTGTGTCTGCATGCTTTAATGTTGCAATCTAACACAACAACGTGCTCAGTATAGGATATTTGTCAGCACCGCAGGCCCCCCTTTGGGTATTCCTGTCATACATAGTTAGTCCTTGAAATTTTGAATTCGCTTTACATCTCCTCTGAGGTGGTGAGGAAGACAGTGTCTTTACATTTAATGATGTTTGTCATTACCAAAACCATGGGACAATTCTTCAATTTTTTTTTTTTCCTAGCTGTGACTTGTACAATCTCTTCTTTCATTATTATTAAAAAAGTAAAATTCACCGAGGAGCACCAGAGATATGGTCTGTTGGGTTTTCCCCACTCCAAAATCTGAGTGACATTACCCAACACATTCTTAATCCTAGCCCACTGAATCATAGAATCATAGAATCCCTTGGTTGTAAA
>KL281766.1:0-22030 GCA_000699545.1 Podiceps cristatus
CTTCCCTGGCACTGAGGTCAAACTGACAGGATGGTCCACAAGACAGGGACTGGGACAGTCCCTCCCACTGTAACAGAAGATCAGGTTTGTGACCACCTGAGGAACCTGAACATACTTAAGTCTACAGGACTTGACGAGGTGTATCCCAGAGTCCTGAGGGAATTGGCTGATGCAGTTGCCAATCCACTCTCCACAATATTTGGAAAGTCATGGCAGTCAGGCGAAAGTCCCTGGGGACTGGAAAAAGGGGAAAATTTAACTCATTTTTAAACAGGGTAGAAAGGAAGACCTGGGAACTACTGACCTGTCATCCTCCCCTCTGTGCCTGAGAAGGTCATGGAGCAGATCCTCCTAGAAACTATGGTAAGGCACATGGAGGCCAGGGAGGGAATTCGAGACACCCAGCACGGCTTCACCAAGGGCAAGTCCTGCCTGACCAACCTCGTGACTTTCTACTACAATGGAGCTACTACTTCAGTGAACAAGGGAGGAGCTATGGATGTCATCTATCTGGACTTCTGTAAGGTCTTTGGCACAGTCCCCCACAACATCCTTTTGTCTAGATTAGAGAGATATGGATTTGATGGGTGGACTGTTTGGTGGATGAGGAATTGGTTGGATGGTCTCATCCAGAGGGTAGTAGTCAACTACTACAATGGTTCAACGTCCAGGTGCAGATCAGTGACGAGTGGTGTCCCTCAGGGGTCTGTACTGGGACAAGTACTGTTCAATATCTTCATCAATGACAAAGACAGTGGGATCGAGTGCACCCTCAGCAGGTTTAGAGATAACACCAAGCTGAGTAATTCAGTGGACAGACCTGAAGGATGGGATACCATCCAGAGGGACCTGGACAGGATCGAGAGGTGGGCCTGGGTGAACCTCATGAGATTCAAAAAGGCCAAGTCCAGGGTCCTGCACCTGTGTCAGAATAACCCCCATTATCCATACAGGCTGGGGGATGAAGGGATGGAGAGCAGCCCTGACAAGAAGGACATAGGGGTACTGGTGGGTGAGAAGCTGGACATGAGACAACAGTGTACACTGGCAGCCCAGAAAGCCCCCCGTGCCCTGGGCTGCATCACCAGCAGTGTGGGCAGCAGGTCGAGAGGGGGATCCTGCCCCTCTGCCCCACTCTGGTGAGACCCCCCTGCAGTGCTGCCTCCTGCTCTGGGGCCTCAGCACGGGAGAGACACGGAGCTGCTGGAGCGGGGCCAGAGGAGCCACAGCCATGGTCAGAGGCTGGAGCAGCTCTGCTGGGAGACAGGCTGGGAGAGCTGGGGGGGTTCAGCCGGGGGACAGGAAGGCTGCGGGGAGACCTTACTGCGGCCTTTCGGTACTTAAAGGGGGCTTCTCAGAAAGACTGGGAAAAACTTTTTATCAGTCTGCTGCAAAAGGATAAGGGGTAATGGCTTTAAATTAAAAGGGGGTAGATTTAGACTAGAGGTAGGGAAAAAATTTTTTACGCTGAGGGTGGTGAGGCACTGGCACAGGGTGCCCAGAGAGGTGGTAGAAGCCCCATCCCTGGAAACATTCAAGGCCAGGCTGGACCGGGCTCTGAGCAACCTGATCAAGTTGAAGATCTCCCTGCTTATTGCGGGGAGGTTGGAATACATGACCTTTATATGTTCCTTCCAACCCAAACTATTCTATGAAAGACTGATACCCAATTATTAAGGCAAAGGAAACCCTCTTGTGTGAGAATATTTTTTGCACTTTCACATCTATAGTTTTCCTTGTCTTTAAGACTAAAAAAGCTAAGTGTCAGGGAAGGACAAACATACAGTAAACATGAGATTTGCATGGAAAATACTGCAATGGAAAGAAAGCAGAGCTGACTTTTATTTGATGCAGCTGCTGAGTTATTCAAGGGCATTGCTCTCTGGCTGCACTGTCATCAGATACCTTTGAAAGATCCCCAGGGTGAATGAGAGAGTGGGTCAAGAATGACCCAGCTCAATTCCTTTTTTATTGTTTTTCATTGTAATCTAATTATCTGGTGCTACCATGTGTCAAAGTCACATTGTTTGACAACTGCATCAAATTCACAGAAGCACAGGAGTATGTAAGGAAAAATAGGTGCTTCATTCAGTCCTTTCAACCTGCCTTGGGGATTGCATGGACATAGTTTTGTTTTTTTTTTTAATCTTCCTCTTTCTCTACCCTTGCAAATAACCGATAGCTTGAATAGCTCTAATTAAACACCACACTGTAGAACATATGACTTGTCAAGTAACTAGGTAACTGGTACAGTCATAGCCTGAAATCAGTACTTCACAGGGCTATGATGACTGAAAACTAGCCTTAATTTTTATGTTTAACTACTTGATTGTCGTTGGATGTGGAGTCTACTAGAAGAGTGGGAATATGGATTCTCTATTGATTAAAGACAGCTTTGAAATGAGTGATTATGTTCTAGCAAGACCGTTCATTTTTGGCCATGTTTTTATGACTGTGGAATAATTTATAAAATGTCTTTATGTGCCAGGAGTTAATTTAAAGTTCTTTGTAATGATCAGATTCCTATTTTTCTTCAGTGTGGGACAGAGACCTCACAAAGCAGAGGAAATGGGTTTAAGGAAGAGGTGCTATTTTATTAGAACAGTCAGAAACTGCTGCAGGCACAGGCCCAGAAATCCAATACAGAGCATAAATTATTTACCTGCAGCCACATAATCAGGGTCATGCTGGAAGAGGCACCCAACAAACAGCAAGGTGCTATGAGAGGTACTGTCAACATTTCTGTTAATAGACTCTCTCTCAATTTGTGCCCCAGAATGTGTATTGTTATTGTACCGCTGGAGGTGATATCTTTCAGATGAGATGGAAAATGAGGTTCTGACTACATGTGGTCACTAATGATCCCATGCCAGCCTCTGTAAGAACAGGAGATAACTCAGGTCTCCCGGAAGAGCTTTGGTTCAGATAATTACATTTTGCTGATCTAAATTTCACCTGTGGTTTCAATTAGATATGATATTCTCAACTTGCTGCCCTAACCTGTTGTGTACATTCCCTGTTTATGATTAAGGTACTACCATTTCAGAGAACACAAGCCTTTATGTTTGGTATAAAAGTTCTTAATATGAGAACAGTTCCATTTTTATTGTTATAAGGACATGTTCACTGACATTTTGAAGAATGGGACAAGAAGGACAGTGGGCCATCAATGTAAAATGAAAAGGGTAAAAATGCATTAAATTATGATTGACTTTTTTTTCCAACAAGCTAATAAAATAAAATACTACATGAATTAAAAAAACATTGTCAGACCATGAGAAAAAGAATGTGTGTCAATAAGAAAGAAAACCAGCTTAAGCAGGCTCCTAGGTTTCCAGGTGTAATTCTGGCTCATTTTTCTAATTTAAATCATCTGAACCCTGGGCAGACAATGTGGTAACACCATGGCAAAAATAACAAAAATAAATCAGGTGTTTACCTTCCTTGCAAACACATGACAGAATCCTAAGTGTAATTTACCCTGGCCCTAGAAGTGACCAGAAAAGCTGAATCATGACAAATTTTATTAAACTTTAATCAGCACCTGTGAACGGTGTGGTGGCATTTGCTTGAAGTTCACGTTGAGAGGTCAGATCTATGCTCATGTGTGCAACTCCTCCTTAGCTGTCTCTTAAATTGGTATCTTTAGTTTGGAAAAACAGATAATAATAGATCTGTCAAAAAAAAAAAACCCTGAAGTACATAAGAGACATAAAGAAATCTAGATGCCACAGTACTGCCAAAAGAGACCAAATGGCAACAGCAGTAAATTAGATTGAGCAGTAACTTGTAGTGTGACACTGCAGAAAACATGATTGAGAGCTGTGTATACAGAAGTGTCACATCTTTGATCAGGTTTCTTTGAGTTTCTCTGGGTAGTACTTCTCATCTGAAATAGTGTGGATAGACTGTTCCTGTCAATAACTGGTGAGAGAACCAAACAACAACGAAAAAAAGAAAACTTAATCAAGTTGGCAGCTGCTCATGGAAGGGGCTGGAAATAGTTCTTGATTAAGGGGCTGAAAACACCAAATAATCAGGAGTAATTAAAAGGCTAATTTATGACTAAACATTTAATTTTGATGATGGAGGTCAATGGGATTTTCATCATTAACTGTGAAGGAAGATGTATCAGCCCTCAGGAGAAGGATATTTACTATTATTTTTACCACCATCTTACCAGATATTATTTTGGCATTTATGAACTATAAGTGAAAAAAGAAATTTTTGTATGAGGGCTGTAGTTGGAAGAAAAGAGAGGGGACCTTTGTTCAAAAGAAAATCTTCCCAATGCTATTTCCTAAGGAAAATGCTGTTATCCCAGGTGGTCAACATGTGGGTAAACTGCAGGAGTCAGGGCACGGAGAAACAGGTAACAAAGGTGAAATCTGCAGCGACTAGGTGGTCAAATATGTTTGGAACTCCTCCATGATTATTTTATATGAGTTTATGTGGTTAATTCAGTATCAAAGTTGATTGCTGTCCTGGAGACAACACAATATCATTGTGAGCTTTATGTTCTTTTAAGCAGCTGGTATAAGTTTGGGAATTAGCATGACTCTCTTATTAGTGCATCAGTGAAAATGTTTCTTCCAGATTTAGTAACTGATGGTAATTTCAGCAAGGTGATTTTTTCTTAAAACTATACTTTTACATTTCTAGAAAAAAAAAATGGAGATACTTATTTTTATTTACTTCTATTTCCATAAGACACATCCTACTTTAGATTTTTACAGTATAGCCACTCCATCTGAACCAGTAACCTGGGATGTCTTTATGGTCAACGAAGAGAGGGCAAATCCAGAGCATGATTCATCTGATGAACTGCAGGGTTTTTTCTTAAAAATCAAAGAATAAAATGCTAGTGTTATTAATTCTGTATTGATTAAAGATTCCCCTTTAACCAGCCCACATATACGTGAGATGAAGTGAAGACATGTCTTCTTCCTTGAAGACATCCTCAATTAGAGCGGACAATATCCTGAGCAAACCTAAATGGACTTACTTTGGGCATGAATTTCAACTAGGTGACCTCTGGGGATCCCTCCCAGCCCACGTGGTTCTGTGAAATATATCACACTAACTGGAAGCAAAGATCCTGAGAACAGGCTTAGCATGTTAGTACATCAATACTTCCATAAATCAGCAAAAACAATACAAAGGACATATTTGGCTGTTTCTCTTGTCATTACTTCCTCTAGTTTTATCAAAAGAAAACATGATACTGACACTGTTTATATATTAGCACACGCTGTTTATTTCCTCTGAGAGATAAAATTCAGCCTTCTCTATTTTCTTGCAAAATTCCATGTTCTCTTTCTTAACTACTGAAATTATTTTCTCATAAAACAATGCTTAAGAACCTTATTATTCACATATTCCAATATGAGCACCATTTAAGAAACTTTGTTGAACCACATCGTTGGTTTTGCAAACTGCTGAGCCTATTATTAAGTTGCTTTTTTAACAAAACTATAAAATGATAATTAGGAGGAAAAAAAATAGGCTTCAAATTTCACCAAGAGCAAAAGGTGTATTTCAAAGAAATAAATTCAAGTTCCTATTCAAAACTTTGTTTAACAACTCTGCTCCGTTCAACAGACCCTGAACTAATCTCTAGTGCTTCACAGAGTCTATTCAAATGCACATGAAATCATACATTGCTGAAAAGTAGGCATTCAGTTCTGGGAAAGATCGTAAACAAATCACATGAGCTATTTTCCATTTTATGAAGGGAAACCAACTGGGCTAGATTTTTACAGCCATTTGGGTTACATTTTGATTATATTAATTCTGTCTCCATAATCATTCATTTCACTTTATTTCTAGCACACATTTTACTACTGAAATTTGTTCTTTCACAAAGCAATCTTTGACCTCTACTGTAACAGTACATGTAGCTTTCAGACAGAGATCAGTGCCTCATTACACTAAATGTTGCCCACCTCATGTAACAAAAAGACCATCACAGTCTCCAAGGTTTTTCATCCAAACAAATCTGCAGTCTTAAAAACTATAAAATTTTATTTCTGACATGCATAAAGATTTCCTGAGAGAAAAATTTTCCATAACAAAAGACTATGAGACTATTGCAGACATAGTCGCTAAGGTCATGGGAGTTCTATAATCTATGCATTTAGCAAATAAACCTGACTGCTGCAGCTGTCAATTATTTCTTTCATTAATATTCAGAAATGTAGGCTTTTATTTTTGACTAAGCTTTTATGCTTATTTTATTTTTCAAGTTGTGTGTGAATTAATGGTATGCTAATCAGGGTAATGATTTCAAAAAGACACTTTAGTAATCCTTTAAATGCTTATTCATATTAATTGAGCTAAGAGGAAGCACATTATTATTTGTCATTAGAGTTAGAAGGCATACTTATTGCTGTCCCTCCTCTAATTGAAATTATTAAGGAATCTGTGATATAATAAGCCCAGCATCAAAGTTGTTACAATTAATGTTAATAATTCTTTCTTTCTCTCTCTTTTTTTTTTTTTTTTTTTAATAAAAAAAAATAGTAAACCTAACTCTTTCCTTTTCAAGTGAATGGAACATATCAGTGACAAGGAAACATAAATGTCTCTTGCTATCTGATTCAAATCAATGATAATATCCAAAAGATAATACAGCTCCAAGAAGGTTTACTTTGTAGCTCGTGCAGGCTTTTGTTTTTTCCTCAAGAAAAATTAATAATCTTGATTAAGACTCTTTTGACGTTGCTATTATGAATATATTAGGGGTAGAACTGCTCAAAGAACCTTGAAATCCCAAGTGAATTGTTGAAATCAATAGGAATCTTCCCCTTAAATTTCATAACTGTGATCTACATTTCAAGGTGAATAGATGTCCAGCCTTTTGCAATTTTAATTCAAGTTATTTTAGGGAAAATAAGGCATGGTTTGAAAATCAGTTCAGGGCTTTAATTCTTACTGCTGTGAGCAGCTACATGAAAATTATTTGAACTCCTCATATAGCCATGGAGTCATACAGTTTCATATATAGTTTTGTATATAATTAAGGCAGGAAACATCAGTCAAGCATCTCTGCTTCATAGTCACAGACCTCAGAATTTTACTTGGCTGATCCAAGCCAAACCCAGTGTCTCGTCCAGCCAAGGTGTATCCTTCCAGCATGGTACTCAGGCTATCAATCAGCTACATAACTGAAGTTTGTTAGCTCCACAAGCTGAAAAAAATGGCAGCATCTTGCCTACCTGTACCTGTGGATGAGAAAGCCAAAATTTTGGTCCTCTCCTTCTCCCATATTCTAAAACTGGAAGCAGGTAGTCTCCAGGCAGGTATATCTTTACCAGTCAGTCTCCTTGGCTATTTACTGGTCTGTTTTGGGCATTTCCTGAGGTGTCCAATGTTTACACCAGAGAGGTCTAGGTGATGTTCTCTGGGCATTCATATAGTAGATGTTTCTTCAGCTGTTGTACCTGGAGGATGCAAACCACCTGGCATCATGGTGCATCTTCTGGATTGAACCCAGGTAAACTACCAGCAGCGCCTTTCTCATATCCATCGTCCAGTATCATAGAGATTGGTAACTCGCCTAAGACACCGGAGAAACAGTTCTTATTTCCACCTGAGGTATTAGTGCTTGTCAGCCAGGTGAATGCTTTAATCAGTATTCTGATATTTGGATCACTCATTCCTTCCGAATGAAAACATTGCCCGGGATGAGCAGTAACTATTCACATCTAGGAACAGAGAAAATGTGCCAGCGTAGCTAATTCTATAGTCTTGTAGTTAAAGCATATAGGGAAGAGGAGCTCTAGAGGTCAGTTCAGGTTCAGTTAATACAAAACTACAAATATCCCAATATTTATTGAATTCCTTTATTTTTTTGTCTCTCATGGAGTATTTACTTCTTCCAAAACAATGTATTACTTGTTCCAAAGCAGGAAGTGGTTTAGAATAATCTAACTAATAGACATATGTTAGACATGTAACCTGGGTGACCTGCTGACTACCAGTTTAGGAGAAATGGCTACTTTATTATCTTCCAGATATGATCTGTAAGGAAGGTTTGGTATATTTTCTTATCTCCAAGGGAAACCTGATGATTATGAATCCAGAGATGACAGAGCATATAGAATAAATTGTTATCTCCTGGCATTTTGAATTGGTTCATCCTCTCTTATCTTCCCAGTGGATACCATAAAGTGGCAGCCAGTAACTGCTGGAGGTTTTGGCATTGTTTTAGCTCTTTTTCTGCAAGTTTGGCCATCTTTTTTTTATACCACTTGAACTGAAGAGCCTCCTGCTTTCTGCCTTGGAAATCTTAGTCCAATATGTGGTCATGATAAAGGTGCTCTGTGCACTTACATGTGCAGAAGCTTGCAAGATCAAAGCTTTCTGTAGTCATGGGAGTGAGAACTACAAGAGGGCTTTCCAATATTTTAACATAAACAGCAATTCTATTTGCATCCTAAAAATTTGGCATAAACTAAGATATGATGGTCAAAAACCATTCTAAGAATAATTACTGCAGATAGGATGAGATGACAGAATGATGCCTGTTATGAAGGGGAATTTACATTTTATCTCTACATAATTGATGGGATGTGAAGATCTTTTTTTTTTTTTTTTTTTTTTTTGGCTTCTGTAAGTCTTTTTTCTTGTTTCCTTGCTGTAAAAATCAAATAAACACTACCTAGTATGTACTTAGCGTTCATATGATTATTATTATTATGCCTGTGATAATGCATTTCAGTGCAATTCATTGGACTGAATTTTTATGATACTCTATACCTAGCTATTAAAGAACAAGGCAATGAAATTGTATGGCTACACAAAATGCAGGCCTGTTGTTCCAGATGGTGAGATTGATAGGTCAATAGGCTTGTGTGCCAAGGCAGTGATTAGCTCTTTTGATATACTTATGCATCAAGTTTTCTTGTTGCACTCAGACCTATTACATTTAGAGGCCACAAGAAGAGTGCTAAAATCAGGAAAAAAAAAAAAAGAAAAAAGAAAAAAAAAAGACAACAGTGCAAACAGGAAAGAAACACAGAGGAGAAAGACTTGTAATGAGGGACACATTTATGTTTTGGCCAAGAATGACCACTATTAATCTACACATAGTGTGGAGCTACAGATATTGAGGAGCTACAATAATTTTCGGGGGCGACAGAAGAACAGAGAAGAGTTCTCAAACCATTACAAACCTGTTACTATACGTGAGGTGTTACAGGGCCCTATAGCAACATCCTCAGTGAAAACCGTTTTAGGCTTCAGTGCTGTGAGCGTTTTGTTTATTTAACTGAACTCCCGTGATTAGTACTATTTATGTGATCATGTTAAAAAAAAAAGAAGAACATTTGGAATAGCAACTGGAAGTGTCCGAGCTTATCTGTGGAAGTGAAAATGAGCTGAATGAACCATGCATAGGGCTTGGTAGGGCTGACTGTAGCACGGCTCTAACCACTGAGTTCCTCTCAGGTTTTTATGTTGTTTACTTTGACTGTAAGACATGAACAGATTGTACAGAGATAAACTACCAAGTTCCTACAAAATCTCCTCTCTCTTTTAGGATATAAACTCTGTTTGAATTACAAGTCTTGGTTTATATTTATATTATTCTTCAATCAACCTCTATATCTTGCTTTGCCTTTGACAAAAAGCTATTTGTTTTGTTGTTGGTTATTGGGGTTTTGCCCTTTTTTTTTTTTTTTTTTTTTTTTTCCCAGGGGACTGGGACAAGTCTTCATGACTGAAATTATACTAACACCAGAAGGTCTGAAAGAAAAAAAAAACAAATGTTGTTGATGAGAATCTTGTGACATGCACAATTAATATTATCACTTTATATTAATTGATAATATTGATTGATATAATTAGTTGATATTATTGCTTTATATTTCGCACTAGAAGCTCCTCTGGGGTTGGATTCACTTTCTATACTGCACTAAGAGATTTTTAGTGTCTACAGCTGCTACTGCAACATCAGTCATTCTCCTTCATAGAGAAACAATCTGCATTAACGAATAGAGCCATAGCTAATAACACAAAGACTCAAAGTGGGTGGATAGTTTACAATTCATTTAGTCTCACAGATTCACTAAAGTATTTTTGACTAAATAATTCATATTAAAATATCAAGAGGGAAAGAAGAGGGGAAGAAACAAATAACACATTAAAGTCTCATAAAGAAACAAATATAACAATCACAATGCTAATTATCCATACGATTATTGCAATTCTCAACAGGCTGATTTGGTTTGAGTGGAGTAGAAATAGATGAGTTCTCAAATTGCATCTGATTTGCTTTGCTTCTCATAAGTGTTGCCGTTTGATCAGCAGTAATAAAATGAGTAAGTGTGTGTATATAGTATATATTTTTGTCAATTTAGAAAAACACCAAGCTCTCCCAAACAAAGATGTGCAATACTTAAGATTTCTTGTGCAACCAACTTATGCTCAGGTAAGGGTGTCCTGGTCATCTTAATGGGTTACCATATATCCGTTTACCACTTGCTGCAGCCTGTGCATATATTAACCCCTGACAACTGTGAAGTAATTCAGTTTGGCCCAGTCTGTGATGAAACAAGTTTATGGACAGCCATGTTACATCTCATCTGGGAAGATTTCACAGGCACGGGGCTGCTATGTGAGGATTTGATAACCCTTTTTAACTTGGATGTGCAACTGAGTGCTCTTTTCAGACCCAGTGGGTGTTTGCATTGGGGGATAATAATTTGTCCCCTTTCTTTTGCCCTGTCCTAGCACTGCTTGGTTTACAGGTCTGCTCTGTGCATGACCTGAGGCAAACAGATAAGCCTATTATTTTTACAAAATCCCATCTTTATTCATCCAGAGGTTAAAAGACATGCAGTGAATGAAGGAAAGAAGAGTAGACAGCAAGATTACAATCTAAAGAGATTATTTCTGTTACTAACTGAAATGAATTTTCCACGGGCTACTGACAAAATTTTAAAACCAAACTAAGTTTGCTATTGGAAGGACAGTTTTCCTTTTCCAGGCACCCAGTCTGATATTCTGGGTCTATGTTGGTGGTGTACTCACTGCTGCGTCTAGAGGTGATTGGAATAATTCATTGAACAGAAGTCATACTGCACATAGGCTGCATTTGCTGAAAAAATAAATATGTAAATGTCAGTTGGTAACCCAAGAAGTTTGATACATTTGGTCGTTTTTTGTTGAAACCTCTAAACTCTAATGCCCATCTGTAAAAAGAAAGGGATAAAAACACCACACTGACCATGCATTAGAATAGTGAGACCCTACAGCACAATAATTTCAAAGGCTTTGAAACAGGAGAACAAAAAGGCAGCCAACATTACCCAAACAATGCACGTTTTCTGAGTGGAGCATACTGGAAGGAATGTGAAGTAATTTACCCCTGTATTAGAAAAAAATAGTCTTGCATAGTCCCTGTGTTCTGTGTTGGACATGGAAACTAGCCAGATCCCTCAGGGCTAAGGAAGCCAGGGCTGATAGCATGTGAGCTTTTTTTCTTTGAGGAAAGGGTCACAGTGTGACAGACACTATCCAAATTATCTGTATGTTATCTGATGACTAATTGCTAAAGATTAAGATAATATCCCGCAGTGTTTGTGATGGGAGAGCTGCTTCCAGGTTTACGACTAGCAGAAGTTGACCTTCTGATTTCACTTCGTGTTAACTATCTTAATCTCAGCTGGAAGAAAATGAAAATAAATGATTGGCATTATGCATTCAAGCAAAAGATTTCAAGGCTTGCCATGCAGTGATGCCTCACTCCTAACTGTTCTTCACACTCATTGATTGCTCTGGAGTATTGGGCACAGCCAAATATCAATGCCAAAATTTCATTTGGATAACCACAGCTCAAACAGTAAAATCTTCTACACGTATGAAAAGCAAACAAACCAACACCCCGTCTCTCCAGTGTGAAAACAAACATCTCTGAATCCTCCCACCTCTATTCAGATGGAAGAAACGTGATTTTACTTGCAATACGCAAATCACAGAGAAACCAACTATATGGCATGAACCTAAGATACTGAATTACAAACAAACTGGGTTTGCCAATGATTAAACTATCAGTCAAGTGAACTTTACACAGAAAAGGAACATGAACAGAATTTCTTTGGAAAGTTCCATTTGGATGAGCAAGTTAAATTAGTCTTTTAGGCTTTATTCTTTGTGACTTTGGCTGTTGTGTCATCATTTGTACCTGTACAATTCCATTTTGTTTTATTTGTTTTCTCAGTAGTCCTTCTAAAAATAGAAATAATTACAGCAAATGTTTCTAAACAATAAATAACTGTCCCACAAAAAAAACAAGAACAGATTATTGTTCTGAATTCCAAATTGTAGGTCATAGCTAGTGTTAAACAAGACTGATTATTTCTATTAAACACACTATTAGTTTCTAAGATTTAAATTTGTTTACACGATGCTGTTGGCTCCCTAAGGTAAAATACTGTTAATATTTAATTTGCAATTATATGAAAAGAGGTTATATATGTGCATAAATGTAAAGCAATACATCTAACTGGTCATTTCTCTGAATCAATATACACTATGAACAAGCAGTTGAAAATATCTTCCAAAAAATTAGGATTCCATCAAGATTAAAAATGGGGATAAATACAACTCTTGGGTCAACTGCACAGTTCAAGAGAGAGTAATTACTTTTTAAAAATATCCTAACTTGTTAGTAAGATAAAATTTTCTCATACTTTAAGAATTTTCAGGATTTCCATCTTAGAAATCACCATTAATCTAAACATGAAGAAAAAAGAAAGGATCAAATCAAAAGATTTCATTTAAAAAATTGTCTTTTTAATATATTTTTAACAGCAGCTGCATGAAATAGAATAACACAGATTTCAGGTGGATGGTATTTGAAGCCAACATTGTAACTTTTTAGGTTTAGAAAGTGTTTAAGTGGCAAAGTTCTCTTGTAAGAAGCTTAAAATGTGAGACTTCGCTCATAACAGTGGTCTCTGTAATAGAGTGAATGAATGAAAAGAAATTCAGGAAGAAATGTCCTTTGAAGTGGGACTCCCATTTTCCAGTCAAGTCTAATTATATTTTCTCCTGAAAGATACTTCTTTTTTCTAGTCGCTTCATGCTATACCTGAGGACACCTGCATTCAGACCTCCTCAGTATGCTCAGGAATTCTAAATGCAGCCAAGTGTTTGTAATGTTTTCAGATGCAGGAAAAGTAGAGAGGTTGTACTGTTAAATCCTGCCCAGTTGCTGCTGAGAGCTAGAAGTATATTCTGATTTTTTGGGTTTTTTTACCAGAAACTCTGGCATCGAAGGGGATATGTGTGGCACACTTTTAACAGCTTTTCAGAGGCATATCTACTCTGTAATGTGCAAACAAACCCGAGGTGGTTTGACGCTGGAACCTCAAGGGCAGAAGCACATGTCTTAAAAATATCCAAAACAACTGCATGTAACTCAGTCATTCAGTACTGCACCTAGCTAGGCTTGAATCACGTTATCATAAATGACTGCAACTGGGGTATCAGCTTTTGGCAGTGAAGACTCCTTGAGGAACATGAGGCGGGAGCAGAAAGGAGCAGGAGTATGCATGAAGAGACTCTTCCTGAATCCCTGAGGAGTCAGGCTGTGCCTGAAGTTTCATTTAGTGAATGTATAAAATATAAAAATCTTGTTCGTACTACTTCAGTTACAATTTCAACATTTCACATTTTCAATCCATGTACAGCTTTTTTTTTCTGACCAGTCTAAATGGCAAAGTCCCCAAGGTGACCAAATTCTCAGTCTATCAATATTTCCTCAGGTTTACTGTAAATTTATCACTACAATGAATAATCATACCAAATTAATTGTTTACCATACTGTAAAAAGTGGATAACATAATCACATTTAATTCCTCATACATTGTCATCATTTATTTCAAGGCTTTGCCTTTCCTCAACTTTCTTGAGTAACACTGTGCCAGACATCCCAGATTTACAAGGAAACCTAGGCACTGGAGTCTTGTTGCATCCTAGAAAACACTTGTCTCCAAGGCAGCCTAAATTCTTTACAGTGTTAATGAAGAAGTTGGGGTACCTAAGAATGGATCCTGTTCTTAGATGCTGCTTCAGCAATGTTTTCTGCTTTTTTTTTTAGCTAATTGTAACACAAAGATGGCATTTTGCACTCTACCTCTTTTTTTTGGTGTTCTTTCTTTGACTAGGTGGACCTTCACTCAGCATCTGAGCACTTAACTCTCCCCTTTCAAGATCTAGAGGAACAGTGTGCTCTGCTAATGTCCCTTTTCTCTTTGGCAGTGCACACCACTGCCACACAGGCAAATTGAAAACTTCAGGATTTTCTAGTTGTCAAAAAATTACATTTGCTGATTACTTAGTTTTGCAAATACTCCATAATATATATGCTATGCATAAATCTCTAGTTTTAGATTTTATTAGTATTGGCAAATGTGACTTTATCTGCAAAATGTTGCTTGGCTTTAAGGGACGCACTCTTCTGAAGGCTGACCCTTTCATTCTGGGAGGCAGAGATGCCTGTAAGAGTGGGTTGGGTTGGGTTGGGTTGGGTTGGGTTGGAAGGTCTCTTCTCCATTCCTAGCACCATTTCAAACCTGCAGGATTAACCACAAGTCCTGGTTTCAGCCAGGACGGAGCTAGTTTTGCCTTCAGCAGCTCCTGTGGTTTGGATTTAACATGTGAAACATGGTGCCAGCACGGGGCTGGTGTTGGTGCTGCTGAACGATCAAGGGCATCCTGCAGTTTCCCAGGTTTTGCTGATGTGCAGGTGCAAACACTTGGGAGGGCACAGCCAGAAGAGTTGATCCAAACTGGCCAGAGAGAGTGTTCCATGGCAGAGACGGCATGGACGGGGTAAGGGAGGGTTGGCCATTTCTGTTGGGTTCTGGTTCATTGTCCTTGTTTGGTTTGCTTTCTGTTCATGTTCTCTTCCTTCTTACCTTATTCGTGTTTTATTTCGTTCAGGCCTGTTTGTTTGTCTGTCTGTTCCCTCACACTCTCTCTGGAACTGGTTGTTCTGGGATGGCAGCGGGGGAATATCCCTGCTCCCTGACTGCTGCTCGGGATGGGCTGGATCAGTCCTTGGGTGGTGAGAAATTGTGCATTGTTCATTTTATATATTCTATTAGCCTTTTACATTATTATTATTAATCTATTTTTATCTTTTCCTTTGTTGTCTTGGTAAAGTGCTTTTATCTCAACCTGTGAGTTCTCTCTCTTCATTTCTCCTCCTCACCTCCTCACCCCACTGGGGAGGGGAGAGGTGAGCGAGCGGCTGTGTGGTCCAGTTGCCGTTTGGGGTTAAACCATGACACCATGACAAGCAACTTTTCTTTGGTTTACTCTTTTTTCTTGTATGAGATAACCAATATGTCCTCTTAAAAATGCTTTGCATTATACTGACAAAATGTACTAAAACCAGATACATATTTCAATTCTAAAATATTAAATCCTTTCTCTTAGAAAAAAAAATGTAAAATATAAAATATTTACCATGAGGTGCCATATTCTATGTAGAAATCAGCGTCCCATTTGCAATTCTATGGCCTAACTACTGGGCAGAAAGACACCTATACTGAGAAGGTGTGTGTTTGAGAGAGAAAAAGTAACAGATAGTGACTCGAATCTTGAATCTGTGCTTGTTCAGTGAAGCGTAGGATGCTCACTTTATTCCTTCTTCCTTGAGGTTTTCTGTTGGGCAAACAATTAAATTATATGCCTTTACATTAAGATTGGTTTTCTCACAGATTAAATCTTGCCCTGAGTGAAAACTTTATTAAGAGTCAATACAATTGCCTGCCCAGTTACTTCTAAATTCAATAGTCCAGGCCTGCCAATATCTTCCTATCCCACTTTTCACTCTGGATAATTGCACATTCTCCCTGAGGAATCCCCCAGCCAGTATCTCTCCATGGCTGTATTTTGCATTTCAGTGCTCAGAATATCTAGCATGCAGTTTTATGCATTTTACAACCGGCTTTGAAAGAATGTCCTGAGGTAATATTGAATAACAGACATAAAACTAGGTGTAGAATTAGCCAGCTTTGTAATGTTACTATCTTCACTATAGAGGATTCACAAAACAGCTTTGTCATTCTCAATTCGTACCGGAAAGTCTTCATGTGAGCGTTACTTCTAACTGGATGTGGATATGTTGGTATCCTTTTCTAAATAAAATATGGAGTGTCAATCTGAATAACTGATTCAGGGCTTGCAAAATTTCAAATATGCCATGATTCATAATAAATAATCTTTTCCGAGTTGCAACAAACATACGTGATACACAACAGGTACATACCAGAGCCAATAACAGAAGAAATCCTAGAAGTCAATAAGTTCAGTTGCCTGCTATCACAGGCCACCACACCCTATATTACCATTCATAAATGAAAATAATTCCATGTTATAAATAGAGGATTTTTTTCCTGCCTTCACTGCTGCAAAAAGGGATCCTCACTGCTCTGATGGCAAAGCCTTCTATTTTTTTTCAAATCATATATGTAAAGTGTTGCTTGCTTCAGGATAGGCATTTCATATGTCTTAAAATATATGATATATATAATCCACCCACTGATTAAATATGTTTTCTATAGTGTCTGACAAACAGAGATTTTCTTCCTCCTACTCTGCATATGAGAGAGACTGTCACAAAAAACCCCTAGTAGCATTGCAAGACACTTGGTCCTGGTTGGAATATGGGAAAATATCTGCAAATTCAAAGGGGTTTGTATTTGCATAAAGGAACTACTATATTGAGAAATATTTTTTTTTTTTCTTTTTTCCTTACAGTTGTTATCATAATAAATGTTGAAAGTTATTGCTTCTCCCTGGCAGTCACCACCAGAAGTGAAGCTGGAGAACACCTTGGGATCAGCTGTAGCACAATTTATTCCAACGAGATGTGGCATTTATATGGGGCAAGCTGGAAGGTCTTTGGGCATCTTCAACTCCATCAGGTTGCTCAGAGCCCCGTCCAGTCTAATCTTGAATGTTCCCAGGGATGGGGCTTCTACCACCTCTCTGGGCAACCTGTGCCTGTGCCTCACCTGGATCATAAAAAATGTCTTCCTTATATCTAGTCTAGATCTACTCTTCTGGTTTAAAACCCCTGCCCCTTATCTGTCACAGCAGGCCTGATAAAAAGTTTGTCTTTCTTATAGGCCCCCTTTAAGCACTGGGAGGCTGCAGTCAGGTCTCCCCGCAGCCTTCCCTTCCCCCGGCTGAACCCCCCCAGCTCTCCCAGCCTGTCTCCCAGCAGAGCTGCTCCAGCCTCTGACCATGGCTGTGGCTCCTCTGGCCCCGCTCCAGCAGCTCCGTGTCTCTCCCGTGCTGAGGCCCCAGAGCAGGAGGCAGCACTGCAGGGGGGTCTCACCAGAGCGGGGCAGAGGGGCAGGATCCCCCCCTCGACCTGCTGCCCACGCTGTGGGGATGCAGCCCAGGGCATGGTTGACAACTATAACACTGGTTTCAGATCACAAAAAAATGGTTTCCAGAATCCACTAATAACAAATTTATAGCAGTTTGTATTAATCTCATCTCTTCTGGTTAATCTATCAAATATCCCAGCTAATTAATTTCTATAGTGCTAGATAAGTTGTTTTAAAGAAAACTACTCTTATTAAAAAAAGTCATTATTTGGTTATATCAAACTAAGCATGCATGCTTTTAAACATTGTCCTTGATCGAGAACTACATGAATTATTATCACAAGAGAAAATGATTGCTTATATGATTCTTTTGACCTTTCTGGAAAGTTAACGTGAGATCTTTATAGCTGAAATCATTAATCTTATTTTAAAAGACTGACACCTGTATGCACTCCTATCCATAGCCAGTGTCATCTTGATAGACAAGTGTTTCCTCAGCAATCCAGATACATAATTATGTACCACAGTTGTGGCACAGAGGTTAATTTGACAGTGGCTATATGAAACATTTATTTTTAATGCATCATTACTGTCCAGAAATGTTAGCTATTTTATGCTGGTATTCTTATTTTTCATCAAGTTTTTATTGAAAAGGAGGAAATATTCAGATGTGTAGCATAAGCATACTGAGTATAAAGGATTAGATTCTGTAGCTTATATTTCATTCTTTGTGAATATGCAATATACGTTAATCTTAACATGAACTTTGAATGAAACATCATCATGGAAGTTTTAGCAAATTAAAATGAAAGGACAAGATTTTAAGCTAACCAACAGATTTTATCCTTTGCCAGCTTTCTTTGAAGAGCATGTCCTGTTCTGGAAATCTCTGCTTCAGGGCTGGATATCCCAGGAGCAGTCCTAGGCAGAAAATGCCTCGACAATAAAACATTCCTGAGATTTGGGGTGAGGTGAAGACACTTGACAGATGAGTATAAGCTTCCAGCTTAACCCACAGGGGACATAGTCTCATAGAGAAGAGAGAGTGATGGTTATGAGCACAGTCCTCATCGCTCTGTTGTGAGAGAAAACATGGCTGAGTAGGGAAAACAGTGCCCTTAAATTTGCCTAGAAATGAAAAAAGCTGACAAAATCTCTTCCCCTCCTTTCCCGGACGTATGTTGTTTTCTTTTCCCAGTTGCTGGTCAGCTGGGCTTTGGGCCAAAGTATTTCTTATCTGTAAGATGCTGTGATTTAGCATGTTTTCAACATTGTCATGGCTCACTGCTTGAAGAAGACATTATTTTCAGCATTTTGTGATCGAACTTTTTTGGAGTGCATCCAGTTGGAATGTGGAAGAGGGAAAAAAAAAAGCTGAATAATTTATTAAGTCAATAGTGCTTGGTTAGATTTTAATCATTATTATTGAAGGAGAGATCAATAAATCTGTGCTTTTACCCAGGATTTTGTTCTTTCCCTTAGGGAACCTGTCCTTCATTCAAAAACTATTGTGTCATATGCTTTATGAGTTAAAATGGAGACATAATAAGAAATGACTTTTATTGCAATCTACCTATGAAATAATGCTGAAAGAGATCAATAGAACAATGAATAAAAAGTAAAGATCCATAAGGATGATTGATGTCAGCTCACCCCTGTCTTTTCTTCGCTATATAACTTAGGCTAGAAGTGGTTCAGTGTGAAGGTGAATATTATTCCCAGCCTTTCTCCTTCTCTTTTCACTCCCCCTCCACTCCCTCCTCCCCCCCCATTTCTATATATCTAAAACTAAAGTTAAACTACAAGATATTTTCAAGGTTTACTGGTTGCAGAAAGGAGGTTTTAGGGTGAAAAGCCTGATTAATTAGACATAGGGATTCTCATTCCAGTATCTGCTTTCATCTATGTCTTCGAATTCCATTGCAAAAAAACTACTTAGCTGTTAAACATAAATAAAAATATGAGCGTTGATGGCAGGATAAGATTATTTCTGTAACCATTAATAAATAGATCAATGACAATTCTTCCTCTTGTACTCCAGTTTTCCTTTTCTAAATAGGTAGTGATAGAAGCTGTGCTGTTCTACTAGCCGTTATTTGTTTGGTTCATTCAGAGCTTCCAAACTGGCTTTCTCTGTATATTATTTATTTTTCTGGGCAACACATGAATCAATGAAGTTTCTTCTTTCATCACAAGAAGGCTTCAAGATAATATCATAATAGAAGGTATTAAAAATAATTTTCATCTTTAGGGGATCTGAATGCTTCTGGGGCAATAAGTTTACAATTTTAAGGCTCTTGATAAAGTCCACAATCGTCTTCCTTTGACCTATTTTGTACAGGCCTCCCTTCTTTCCCCTCCTCCACTTTCTTAACATAGAACTTGAGTCAAATAACTGATATAGCAGAAATTTGTTGGTTTCTACCAGCAAATTATATGGTTCGAAAGATTGCAGGTTGCAAATATAAAATGTTTGAGGGTGCTTATCTGGAACATCAACACTTCTTTTAAGTGATGATACTTTTAATCTTCCTTTTCATTATGGGTGGAACCCTGTCATTGCTCTTGGGTGATGAGGTTTCCACCAAATTACTGAATGGCACGTTACGATCCACTGAGAGGCAGCCAGAACATAGAACGGCAGTAAGACGGATAGGTTTGTTGATGCATTACTGTCATAGCTCTTCAATAATTACCCATATGTTCGGAAAGGTTTAGAATGTGCCTGTCATTCCCATGCTAATTACAGGCTGTTGCAAAGCTCATTTTTCATTACTAGGATCATGCCATGTTTATGGGGTTTGATGAGTTGTTTGTTCTGGGTTGATGCACCACAGTTTTGTTTGAATTTTCACGTTTGAATTGCAAATGAATTAAGAGGATGTACTTTTTTTTTTTTTTTTTTTTTTTTTTTTTTACCTAGAATGCATTTCAAGCAACGTAACAGGCAAAATCTTGACTCAGATAAATTGAGCTCAATAGGTAGAAGCATAACCCTTTATTTGAAAAGATTGGTCTCTGAATGAAAGAAACAGAATTCTCAGACTTTTATGCAATACCATTGTAGTAAAATTGGAAAAAAAAAAAAAAAATCATTCCCCCATTCCCCATCTCCCCCTTCCTCTCCCTCAAAGCTGTGAGAACCTCATTGCCATCATGTTATATAACATCTTACAATTAGGTTATCCAGTGACCCTCTGAGTTATTGATACTCATGTTAAATCAAAAAGGTTTATTCTGGACATTGTATATATGTTCATAGAATATAATGTATGTATGCATACATTGGGCTTGTATGCATACATTTGGGCTTGTTCAGCCTGGAGAAGAGAAGGCTGTGGGGAGACCTGATTGCGGCCTGTCAGTGCTTAAAGGGGGCCTATAGGAAAGAGGGGGAGAATCTGTTCAGTAGGGACAATGGTGATAGGACAAGGGGTGATGGTTTTAAACTGAAACAGGGCAGGTTTAGGCTGGATATAAGGTCGAAATTCTTTACGATGAGGATGGTGAAGCACTGGAAGGGGTTGCCCAGAGAGGTGGTGGAGGCCCCATCCCTGGAAACATTCAAGCCTAGGTTGGATGGGGCTGTGAGTGACCTGATCTGGGTAATGGTGTCCCTGCTCACTGCAGGGGGGTTGGACTAGATGGGCTCTGGGGGTCCCTTCCAACCCGAAACATTCTATGGTTCTATGATTCTGTGATTCTATGATTCCATGCATGTACCACAACTATACAAGGCTACCACTGAAGGAGAAGGATTTTGGTAAAAAAAAGCCATTTCATAAATGAATCAGATTTCAGGTTCTATATTTACAGTTAGTTTCCTGACTTTCACACCTTGAAAGAGGAAAGAGCTGTGAGATGATGTCACCTGCGATTTTCCTCAAAGTGATGAGGGTGCTGCATGCTCTGGGGACCCAAATATATAGTATTTTGTTTGTTGCATGCATTGCAGTTTCTGTCCTGTTGCGCGTCGTGGTAGTCCTTGCAGGGGGGGAGTCCCTGGGTGATAACAACAGCTCTACATCGAAGCCGGTCTCCTGCAGTGAGACCTACACACCAAAGGGGCTACTGGAAGGTACTTTCTCCTGGGTGCCTACCCGAGGCACTTTCACACGAGGAGAGAGCTGCCACATCTCCCTTGTACGCTCCAGTGCCTCCTCACTTGAGCTGCCATGCGGCATCTCCTGCACCGGATTGGAGAAATAGTCTTGATTCCTTTTTTAGATTTCCCAGGATGTGCTGCCCTTGGAATATCTCCTCCACCCCTACAGTGTTAAGAGTTTGTTTCTATTGGCTTGTTTTAATAAATAAAAATGAAAACAATTAAAAAAAAAAAAAACAAAAAACAACAAACCCTAAACTTTGTCCAGCTTTAGAATTGTCTTTAAAACAAAGCTTTTAAGGTGATACTGAAATGCAGTATCTTTTTATTATCATTATTATTTCAGTGTCTCAACAGGACAACACATGAAAATAACTTGGTAGGAGATGATGTTCTTGTTAAGCTTTCAGCTTTCAGCTGTGACTAAAACCAGAAATGCAAGAAATTTTATCAGTGATTCATTTCCTACAAGATTGTCAGGTTGAGGATTGCAGATTCAAAAGACTTGATAATTCATATGAGCATCTTTCAAATGTTAATTCAAAACTTGAACTTCAGATGTATAGCATTG
>JMFS01107014.1:0-15091 GCA_000699545.1 Podiceps cristatus
CCTTCCAACCCAAAACATTCTACGATTCTATTATTCTCCCTGACTTAAATGTCTCCACAGACATTTCTATCCACCATTTGAAGTTTAGACAGAAGCAAATACAAATGAAGTTGATATTAGGTGTTTACTGTGAAAAATAGTATTTCGAGGGCATCAACTGATCCAATTTAGTAGCTGAAAAACAGAACACACTGACCTGAAGACTTTTCTGAAAATTCAACCAAAATAATTCTGTCTATAAGCAAAGTTTTTTGCAGAAAAAGACACGTTAGGTTTTCCAGCTGAGGTGCATTAATATTTTAGTCAAGTCTTTCATGGCATTTAGTGTACATGTATAATGCAGCATTTGAAAAGTTGCCTGGCTCTTTTAGGATCATAATTATTTCTGTAATTTTGAAACCTGGTAGGATATGGGTAACTGCAGTAATTATAGGCCAATTTTCTTAATTAATGCAGTCTGCAAAATATTCACACAAGCAATAGCAAAAACGATTAGAATCGATTCGTACCAAAATTAATTCATAAAAAAGAGACACTCATACTATAACATAAGACTCTTCCTTAACCTCATTAATGAAGTTTACAATAAAAGTAATAAAGTGATAGATATAGTATCAGCTAGAGCAAAGGGGCTAAATTTAAAATTTAATAGTGTAATATACTTTTACCAGAGTACAACCAGAATAATGTAATGGAAAAAAGAAAACTGATTTTTCTGGAAAAAATTTCCTAATTAGTATAAGTTACTATTGATATCAAAGATGTATTATCACAAGATTCTGTGGCTTTTGGTTTATTTTCAGCAAATAAACTAACCAGAAATTTCTCTTATCATTGCCAGTTTTCAGTCATGATTGATACAGTTTTAAAAAAGACTCATACAAAAAAACCTCAGAGAGTATTAAAAAATTGGAATAAGGATTATAATTTGTCACGCTCCCTGCAACACAACTGAAATGATCTAAGCAGTTCAGATTATTAGGTTCACACTCCATTAAAACCAACAGAAAAAAACACCACCACCACACATCAAAAAAAACCCAGACGCACAACCACCTTACCAACCTTGAAATAATTCCAGAGGATTTTTTTGATCAGAATTAAAACTAATATGCTGTAATGTATTTAAGACTGTTGATACCTTATTGATGCACATTTATACACGTTTTATATATTTTGATTAAAATAATTGTGTGAACAGAAATAGTTTCATAAACAGAATAAGACAAATTAACAGCTAAGAAAAAGGTTAAGAATAACTACTAACTCATGAAAATGTGGTATATGTACTTTGAATTCTTAGTTTCTGGTTCCGTCCCATAGACAATGCTTAAAAGGTATTTGAATAGCAGCCAGTGTTCCAGATATGGAACATCTCATGGATACAAACTTGCTCACCCATGGACATACATCCTCTGTGAAACAATGAACAAGGACTTTGGTGTCTTCAGATGACACATAACCATTAAAGAACAAAATGAGTAGGGGTCTTCATCCCCAAATGACCACCAAAGACCCTCTGAGACCCTCGCACAGGCATAGAAGACTTTGCTGGCACAGCATATCAGACTGCACAGGCGTAGGAATTAGACTGATGTCATTTAATAAATATGTATTAAATAGGTGGAATAATTTTGTTAGTTAGGCAGTACTTTTGTACCTTTTGTGTGTAAATATCTGACAGAGAATCCCAATAGGTGCACGTTAGGCAGAGCGATCCCTCGTGCATCCAGCACTGCAACAAAGAGAATGCCTGCTTCTTAATGCTACATTGGTGTAACGAGGTTTACTTACGATTTTGGTGACACTGTGAATACGATTATCACCGGTTGCTATGGACACATAATATCAGAAGTGATATTTAGTTTTATTATTTAAACCAGCATATGAATGGAAATGGAAAGTAATGATACAAGAAAACATCTAATAAAGCAAAACATTTTAGGTTACTTGCGGACCTTCTTTTGGCATTATTTGCTAAGAAACATAGCAACTGATCTGTTTCGGCATTGACAGATACTACATTGTATTAGAAAGAAAAAGTTCCAGGCGGGGGGTGGAGGAGGAGGGCTGGGCAGTGGGGGGAGCGGGGAAGTTATCCAGAATGCTTTGCCAAATGAGCAACAACCACTGGGATAATGATTAATTTTTAAATATCTTTACATTTTTATATTAAAAATAAGCGCTCTTTATATTAACAGGTTCCCCTCTCTCTTAATTTAGACTCTTATGTAATCAAGAGAAACAGATTATGAAAATTTATATAAACTATTACATTGGTAAACAAAGAGATAATAACTACTGATGCAATCCCAGAACAAGCCTAAAACCATGGATACACATCTAGAGATCTGGTATTAGCTAGGACAGATCAGTTCCACTCTGTTGCATTTTGCACAGTTATGCTGGCAGGAAGTTAGTTTAAAGCAAGTTCAAAAAGCAGCATGCAATTATCCAGAACCAGTAACATACAAGCTTGTTATCCAACCCCACCAAGCACAGTCTATCACTACTCTGCCAGCAAAGCTTCAAGATGTTTAAAGATGAGAATTTTGCCTAGAATTGTAACTTAGGGTCTTGAATAATCAGCTTCTGACATGTGCAGACCTCTAGCTGCCTGTCCAGCTCAGGGAAAACTTCCAAGCTGCAGGGGAAGATGGGACTTCTGACAAAGCTATCCTCAGAGTAGCTCTGTTATAAATGCAATACTGTCTTGGAAAGAGATCTGCTCATCTTAGCTTGTATCCAACCAACAATATAGGTTAAAAAACATCCATGCGCTTTCTTACTTGACAGAATTCGGTCATTTAAGCTAAAACGGATGCAAGACATGGCTCCAAGACCCAGCTGCCAATTTGGAAGAAGTTGTAAATGACCTGTATAATAACATGGCACATACACATATAGCAATCCAATATTAGGTCTACTTAATTTTGTTCAGCTTAAAGAAGAGAAGGCTGAGACTCGACCTCATCCTCAAGGGGAGCAGCAGAGGGGGAGGTGCTCATCTCTCTGTGGTGACCAGAGATTGGACACGTGGAAACAGAATGGAGCTGCAGCAGGGGAAGTTCAGATTGGACATTAAGAAAAGATTTTCCACTCAGAGGGGGGTCGGTCACTGGCACAGGCCCCCAGGGAAGTGGTCATGACACCAAGGCTGTCAGAGTTCAAGGACTGTCTGGACAATGCTCTTAGTCATACGATTGATTTTAGGTAGTTCTGCAAAGAGCAGGGAGTTGGACTCAATGAAGCTTATCCATCCCTTCCATCTTGAGATATTCTATGATTCTACTTATGCCCACACAGATCAAATACTGAACCAACATCAAACAATTGCGTCTGCCTGTTGTAACTATATATGGACAATCTCATGTATTTCAGTGCTTTCTGGCTGATTTTCTAGAGACCTTATAGTCAGTTATCTAAAAAAATTAGCATCTTTCCAGGCAACACAAAATTCAAAGAATTTTTAAGTCCTCTAAGGAAGCTAGAAAAAAGAAATTCCTATTACAAATCCCATAGGATTACAAAACAAGCTGTCTTGTTTTCTTGTTGTCTTTTTTTCTTTATGTTCATAAATTTGTGACTGAACCAGCTAAGGGTTGCTAAATGTTGTAAGAAAACTCTGAAGAGACAGATGAATGGCAATATCAAAACAAATAGCTAAAGGTGCATAAAAAAAATATAATCCATAAATACAACATGAATAACATTTTATTTGCAAATATGCAATACATTGACGCAACTCTAAAATCATAAATGCTATGTGATTTAGAGCTTTCCTGTCTCCTGCACAAAATGATGTCCCTCAGTTTGCAAACTTTATCTGAGGAAAAAGTTACATAAGGATCTTCACTTTTCCATTTGACAGAACTCAAGAAGGTAAGAGACAAGTTTTAAAAAACGTGGTAAACATGGTTGTGAGGACAACTTCAGTATTAGTGGGATGTAACAAAGCAGCATCCCCCAAAGAGCTTCATTCCCACATTGCATCCACAGAAATATTAGAGCATTTGCTACAGCCACTCTCTCCTTTTTATCTGAATTCAATGACCATCTATAAGATATTTGTAAAAAAGAGCAAATTTACTCTCTATTCCCATTCATAGGCAAACGCAATTTCCTATTGCCAACAAAAGTGCAAATATGACATCTATTCAACAAGCAAAATGCTCGTTTTCCACCTGGAAATCTTTCTGTGCAATTCTTGAGGAAATGAAATGTTTACCTTGGATTTCCAGCTGTGCAAGTTACCCATATGATACTTATTACATAGCTACTAGCATCAAACTTTTCACCAGTGGCTGCAATTCAACCAGAAACATCTGTCATACACACGCTGTAGTTGTAGGACATCAAAAGTATATCTGACATTCTCTGAAAATGCTGGATGTAATGGCCATAACCTGTACTATAGGGTCAGTGTGGATACAGAGTAGGTCTGATGCTTCAAGAAAGCATAGGACTCCTTCACACATGATAAACAGCACATTATGGTCATCTAGGAGATCTTCAATCAATATATGGCACCCTTACTCATGCATCAATAGATTTAGAAGGCCCAAGATTAGATATACCTATATTCCTATAATTCACTATTCATTGTAATTCCTCATTAAATGGTAACATACAGATTGCTTCAGCATGAATTGTGGGAAGTGTATAATACATTTCAGCTTGCCTAATAATATAGGAACTTGCACTACCCTTCCATCACGATCTATAATTATATATTATTAAACAGGATTGGTGGGATTTTTTTCATTTTGTCTGTCAAGGGACAGAGGAATAGCTTTACTTGTATTTCCCACTGTCATTTAATCTTGCAGGGAGGGCATTCAGCAGCAAAGAACAGTATTTGTCATTTCAAATTAAGCATTCAGCAATTTATCTCAAGGAAAGCATAGGAGCTGCCTCCCAGTTCTTTGCTAAAGTTTGAAAAAAATGCAAGTTTCAAATTAAAAAGAAGTTATCTGCAATTAGCATTCATAGTTCCGTAACAGTCAGATGATCTAATCAAGATCAAGACCATGAGGCATTATTATGCAAACCAAAAACACGGAGCCGAGGAAGGAGAGGGAAATCAGCCACAGATCCCGAGCTATTTGCTCCCAGTAGTTCCCTGTATGCTGCCAGCTCCGAGCTGCTGGAAACAAACATTGTAATGCTGCTATGCTCACTAACTTCAATGGACTATGCAAACAGGGTAGTGAGCATATTTAAACAATTCCTTGGAAGTGTATTAATAAATAAAAAGTCTTCTGCACTGAGATACTGTCTTTGAAATTCCCAGACTTGTCAAATCATCTTGACAGCATGTCATGCCCTGTTACACTGGCATATTAGGTAAGGCTGAATGCCAAAATAAATTGGCAGGCCAATTATCCTAACCCAAATGTTGTCTTAACTTCCTGTATCTCTCCAGTATTACCAAATCCTATACTAAATAAGAACCAAAATTGCATTGTTGCTTGTGTGTAACCACTGAGGATCTTATAGGTCACACAGGGTAGAATTTATTTTGAAGGGTACCAACTTTACATCTAATGTCAAAACCTGACTATGCATTTCAAGTTTTGAATGTACATGAAACATGGGCTGATTAGATGAATTTCGATCACATTTTTTTGTTAGTAGGAATCTCATAATATAATTGCCAGATAAAGCTCACCCTAGTCACAGCACAAAAAACTCATGATGTTTTTAAAAAGGTTTGAATTTGAAAGGTTTCAGCAGGGGTGAGGTGATAAGTGAAGTGACCTGTAAAGACTGACTTAATTCTAGCTACCTATAGGGTGTTTTTATGACACTTTAAAAGCATTTCCTACATTAAATCCTTCCCCAGCTTGTTCTCAGTCTGGAAAAAAAAAAAAAAAAAAAAAAAGTAGTCTGTATTCACCAGCATTTTGACTTAACATTCTCAGTCACATTTGACAAGGCTGGCTGGCAGCAGGATTGTCTCTTTTTCTTCCTCCAGTGGATGGTTCAGAAACCATTCAATTAAGTGGAAGGTTGTTACTGTCAAATACTTTCTCACTATAGTTACCTACATTAGAATCCATGTCAGTACCAGATAATCTGAAAACCAGACATACGAATACTCATCCCCATCACCATAGTGATGATTTTCCATTTCTGCCTTTATAACCGTGGACTCCCCATTGATCCACTTGTTCTTTTTGAAAATTAATCACTTACACAGGAATACCAAAAAAATGACAATTTTGATTTCTGAAATATAAAGTATATCATGAACAAACACCCACAAATTATATGTACAAGCAGAGATACAGAACCCTGAAAGCTTTTTCTTATTAATATTCAAATCACATTGTTTAAAAAATGTGCAGCCTTAATGAAAGCACAAAGATTCAAATGTCAATGATATAAACTGAAATTGTATTTATATATAAGTAGAGAGAATGAGCAAATAATAATCCAAAAGACTGATGACACAAGAATAACCATATAACTTCCTGTGTTTTAAGATTTATAATAAATAAAATATAATACTTACAGAATACTTATGAAAGGAATACTTACAGAATCAGTCTTCCTAACTAATTTTTTCCACTCATTGAAATAACACCTACATAGATAGTGGTTCAGTATAGTAATTAACTATTTGCTTCAGGTTAAACTCATCTTTAAAACCTACTAATTTCAGTGACATTTAAAGTTCAGCACATGTTTTAGGTAAGTTGCCGAACTGGACTTCCAGATCCCATGACAGCCGTTCAGTCTTTCCTGACAACCGCTGTCAGTTCAGTGTTCTGAATTATCAGACACAGCAGTGTTGTCCAGTGTGTACCTTTATTTTAATGTTAACAGGCAAAATTTCAAGATCAATTACATCCATCTTTCCAGAAGAAAGATATATGTAAAGATATATAACGAGTTTCCACTGTTCTAATGACATGTTAAACATGAAATATTGCCTGAGGTAGTTTCTTTAGCATATTTTTGGAACAGTTGCAATCTTCAATATTTGGAAACAAGAATGATCACAAAATTGTCACTTCTTCAGAACAGACTACCATGGGAAAACTGCCAGTGTTCTTTGCTGCAATTAAAAATGGCCTAGCATTTAAAATTATGATTAACAAGATAATATTAATTAATAACATTAACAGATGTAGTTATACTACCTAGGTTAAATTTGTAGCATACTGTTCATAACCTGCTGGCAAACATATTAATACCTAAAAAAACAGAGTCAAGGTTTGCATTTCTTAATAAACTCCACAATACAAAGATCAATTCTTTCTTTCTGCATTATTATAGCAGGACCCAATACCATTATGAGCATAGTTCTACTGAAAATCCAAAGAACGATTTTTCATCCATAAAACAAATATTTAAGTCAGTTTATGGCAAGCTGGGCTCTTGTAAATTCTCTCCACTTAAATCCAAATAGGGCTCAGACATCAAACTGACTAGCCGCAACATAAAAGCAAGGTGTCTCTTACTCTCCATAGCACAGAGCTCGGTTATTTCTGAAGTGGTTAAAATATATGTAGGATCAGGTACATTCACCACCACCAGAGACTTTAGCAGAACCTGAAGCTCAAGAAGAAAATAGTACTAAAATCTCCAAGCTAAAACCCACAATACAAAATCTGTCAGCTCCTGCCTTTCGGCTCTGAACTGGAACCAAGACTCCCTCTCCCCACTGAACACCCTAAGAGCTGAGCTGAAGTTTCTCTCATGCCTTTACAAAAGTCTTTCTGCTTAGTATCAAACTATCAGTAAGGACAGCGGGATATATAATCATTGCTTAGCTTCTTGCTTTCCAAGCAGTCTTGGAAAGTCAGAACTGGGTGTTTGAGTCTTTTCAGCAGAGGAGGTGACTGAAACCACATTTCTTATTTTGCTGAAAAGCATTCTGAACAGAAGACTTTTTATGAATAAAAGACAGAAACCACATATTCTCCATTACCACAGTGTTTAAAGAAGATACTGAGTGACAGCAATTCCTTGAAAATAATGGCATTGGCAACCACTGTCACAGGAATACTCTGGACTGTGACCAGTAAAGCACCCAACCCCCCATAAACAGAATTAACTTTTTTCCTCCACGTGTCCTATTATGCATTTCTAAATATGATATTTTTTTTGAGTGTTTTGATACTTGTACTTGTTTTTTCTCATGTTTTGTGTAGAAACAGTGCAATGGCACCTTTGACGGCGATCAGCCCAAAGTCTCACATGCTCACATGGTTTCAAGATGATGTTAATTTGTCTCTTTTTTCAAATACCAGGTGCCAGGTGGCTCTCTGGCCACTGTATTCAGATGGCCAAGTGATACATATTTTTGCTTTAGGGAAGAGATGTCATAGCAGCATATCATCATATATCTGGTAAATAATTCTAGAGAATGAGGAGTTCTTAGAATCTATCTGAGCTATCAGATTTGGTCCAGGGGAGTCAGAAGAGATCTGATATTTTGTACCATTTTTGTGGTTTATTTTCTATTTTTTCAAGGCTTTAAGTAGAAACAGTTGGAATTTTATCCGACTGTCATTTGTGGCAGCAGACCACAGCTATGCAGACTAGCATTTATGGGTTTTTTTCAGCCTATGTTATATCTAAGGAAAAAAAGTTACTCAGGAAGGATTAGTAGTAATTCTCAAGGACAAAAGCCTCAGAGGGCAAGAGCAACAGCCTAACACACTATGGACAATATAGGCCTAGACATTAGCAGAAGTTCTCCCAGTTGCTACAAATTTTGGTGTCAATTAAGAGGACTAAACAGAGTAGAAATAATAACCCAAATTATAAACTAGGAGAGGAAGAAAGCAAACAAGATTAAAGGTACAGCATTTAATAATCAAAAGCTCTCTGAAAATGCATTTATGAAGCTAGAAAGTTTTATCTTTATTCTGCAGATATTCAAAGTTTATTAGGACAGTAGGACTTTCAAAACACTAGAAAAATATGCCATACACCATTTATATGGTGTGTAGCTGTTAATCACTTATATGCGTAAAATACTGTTTCTGTATTTTTCTTACGAATCAAAACTAAATTGCCATTAAATTGACAAAAAATTAAAGAACAATACCTTTTTCCACCATCCTGTTATTTCTCATGAGGGTTTTTTTACATAACTCTAGAAAGGTAAGAAGAAACAGCATTTGGTAGTGTTTCTGGAGATTTAGGTTTTATCCCATCCTAGTATAGAGAGGCACAAGATACTAAAGATAATGTAAAGACTAGTCCCACTTATGGTCTATAGATAAGTTATGTGAGATGGTATAATGACATTTTCAGATCTACTATTCAGATATCCTTCCAAAGCTGCAAGACACAGGTACCTGACTCCTTCATCAGGTAATAAACAACTTTAGATCTATTTCATAATTCCTATAGCACAAAGACGTCCTAGTAACTTCTGGGGTTCCTAGTACTGAATAATTTACTGCTGTTGAACCTATTCAGTAACAAGTTGGAAAAAAGTCAGAACTCATGTCTAACAGGTCTAAAAAAAGAAAACACAACCAAAAAAAAAGACAGACTATTATAGAATTTTTCCCTGAAGAACACAAAAAAGTACCATCATTAACACCATGAGAAAATTCACTCTCAAAACACATTTTTTACTTAATACTGATTATAATCTATGAATTTTGACAAGACACAGAAATATGTTTTGCCTTTTGTCAAATATTTTGTTTACATAGATTTCATAATAAGTTTGGGAAGGGAGAAGAATGTTTCCCAAAGACCGCAACTGAAAGTGTCCAGAATTATACAGCATGGGCATTCACCTTTGCAAATTTTTATAAGACAAATAGGTAAGAGCCTATTTCAGGTGGTGAAACATACTCTTTGACAAATTCCTTCAGGCAAAAGTGTCATAACATAGTAAATAGTGAATAAAAAATATCCCCTTTCAATATCATTTAAAGAACTAGTAATGTGCTGTGCAAGAAGGTAGCCTGAGGCATTTGCACACTTGTATATCATTTAGGAAAGTTCATCAGTGGATGCTGTTGTAATTTTCCCTCATTTTGCAGTGGTGATACCTAGTCACAAAGTTGCCACAATTTATACAACTGGAAATTAACATAAAAGCTAGCTGAGGTAGCAGAACTGCCAAGATTTTATTTCCCCCTTTTAAAGTCTCTGAAATTAAGGAAAATAATGTATGGAAGAAAAAAAAAAAAAAATCTCTTTTTTTTTGCTGCAGTCCTACACTACCATTGGTGACATACATATAAACAGAAATAAAGTTAGAGCAAATTTATTTTCAGAGACCTGCAACATGTATCAGTCAATGTCCTGCTGAGGCATAAAATCTGAAGTTGCCACTTAGTTTCATAAAACTGTCACTACAGTATAAACTCAGTGTTATGAATTACTTCTTGATATTTGTCAACAGAAGTTATATGGCTCCATGTTACTACCAGTGCAGCAAGCAGCTTGAAATCAGAGATGTGGGGCAGATTTTATTTTCTTCAGGCAATGATTTTTAGATTTCAAGTTATGGCCTGCACCCTGCTATAACTACCATTTCAGCATTTTCCAAGACAGAAAATGAAATTTCTCTACCTTTTTGATTTCTTAATACATGGGTATTACTTATTACTATCGCTTAAATAATCAGATGACCGTGAGCCATCACAATCAATGATTGAGCCATCTATTTTTTCCCTCACTTCAAATTATCATCCAGAATGATAGGCAATGTGCTGGCAGATGCAGAACTGACTTTCGTGCTCGAGAACCATAAAGGCAGTGAAGATTATGGATCTGAGTCTTTGGTTTTATATCTACAGCAATAAAATCAAAGCAACTGGAGGACATGTGCAGTACAGTACAAAGATACATATCTTTTATTCTTCATCTCTATAATAATGGGTCAGCCCCACTATACAAAAAAAGATGTGGACAGGCTGGAGAGGGTCCAGAGAAGAGCCACAAAGATGATGAAAGTACTGGGAAACCTGCCACATGGGGAAAGGCTGAGAGAACTGGGTTTGTTCAGCCTTCAGAAAAGAAGGTTTAGGGGACACCTTGTCCCCGTGTTCCAGCATTTAAAGAGCAGCCACAAAGAAGATGGAGACTCCCTTTTTACAAGGAGTCACATGGAAAAGATGAGGGGTAACGGGTACAAGTTACTCCTGGGGACATTCCAATTGGACACAAGGGGACAATTTTCACAATGAGATCAGCCTTTGGAATAATCTCCCCAGGGAAGTGGTGGATTCCCCGACACTGGACACTTTTAAGATTCGGCTGGACAGGGTGCTGGGCCATCTTGTCTAGACCATGCTTTTGCCAAAAAAGGTTGGACCAGATGATCCTTGAGGTCCGTTTCAGCCTGGTATTCTACGATTCCATAATTCTTTTGAACATTATGCTGATAACAACCGCTGCTTTTTGAGGCACATGATCAGATCTAAACTCATAGAGGATTCATTCAGCCCATCTCTGGATTTTTTTTTAATCTGAAATGCTCATTCTGGAGATGTATAGTATTGTTATTATATACACAGGTACTAAACCAAAGCATTATGAAAAAGGTTATAATATCTTGTTTCTTCCCCCCACACCCCCTTATGGATTTTATTAGTATTCTTTTTATAACAACAAGGAAAAGTCTTTCCAGATTAGAAATTCTTTCTACTATGATTTTTTTTCTCAGAGATTTCTCAATTCTATGCATGTAAAGGGCATGTTGTCTAATGGATGTGTTATCTAAAGGCCATACTGAAGATACCGGTCATCAGGAGCAAACAGTAGTTATCAGTGAGAATTCCTCCATGTCAAAAACCTACCCTACCTAGCAGAAAGTTCACTTTTTTTCTTTATGTTCTCCAACTTGTTCTAGAAAATAAGGGGAGAGGAAGTGACTTGGTATATATATCTTTCTATAAAACAATAATGCAACTAAATCATTTATGAAGTTATACTGAAAATATTAGCAAAAATCAAACAGAAGTTTCACATTTTAGCCCTTAGGCATATTTGCAGCAAGAATCAATGACAGTATGAAAATTAGTTATGTTGTTAGCATATACGGACTATGTAATTTAACTATGTATGGTGGATTTCTACTTCATACCTACTTTCAGAATTAATTTCAAAAAGAACAAAACTGATTTTATAACCAGGTGCAAAAGAGACAATGCTTCATCCCTGTCTGCATTACAACTGTTACCTTTAGGTTACTTGGTAGTGGTTAAACAAATTTCTTTATAAATTATTACATGGGTACAAATCAATAGAAAACCCCATACTTTCTTCAAAGAGAAGGAAGAAAATAAAGTTTTCTACCAAAACATTTTTCTTATGTCTCACAGAATAATAATTAATAAATAAATCTAGATGGAATCTGTGTTATTCCTTATAAAAAGATAAGAACAGGAGGAAAAAGCACAAGTTGAAAGACAGAGGTCTTTTTTATCTGATATTTAATAAATTAAACTTATTAACTGGCTAGAGACAAAAATAAAACATACTATGAAACAGATTACGTTAAGCACACGCTTAAATAACACTTAGAGGCAGTTACACTTCATATCAGGGGGAGGAACCAATGTTTTAGATCTTTTTTCTATTTTTCTTAAGCTAATTTTACATGCAAAAATCATACTTAAATATTATGATTTCATACTACTTTTTGTAGAAGGAGGGTTTATCCAGTATAATTTTACTTTTGTGTTCTATCACTGACTAGGGAAGCCATTGAAAATGGTATGCAAATATCAAAAGAAAAAAGAAAAACTTCTCCTTCCATTTAAGATTTAGTATTGAAGGAATATGTAAGTCAGCAGCAACAGTAATTTTTTGAGTTATGAGAAAGGATATTGAAGCATTAACCTGGAGGTTTGAGAGCAAAATGAAGGATATTAAAAGTTCCAAAGGTAGAGAAGAGAATGTACATTTAAATGTGCCTTGCATTTCATAAAATTCAATTTCTACATTTAGTATAAATTATATAAACTTGCACATAAAATTCCATACATTTTATATTGACAAACTTCACATTTTATCACAGTTTGAGAATGAAAGTGTGGGGAAAAAAGTGGGGGAAAATATATATGAGAAATATTTTAGTTTGCTTCTAAACATGAATGTTCTTTGAAAAAACTCAGAAAGAGTTTAGGCTTCAACTAGTGGTTTGAAAGCAATTCTGGCAATTTATCCAAAGGATAACCAGTACCCACTGAAGACCTAATACACCTCCTCCTAAAGACAGGCCTCCTACAGACAGCAATTGTCAGCCCACATCTGTGCTTGAATCAAACCTTCAGGCCTGAGCAGTCAGCATCTGATATATGGCAGGGAAGAAAAACTTCACTCTGCCGTAACATTTAGAGTCAATTTAAACTTGACTTGACCTATCTCATCAACTCTGCAGGTATCAGCTGTTTGGCCAGCTGATTCCCTCACTACGTGTGCCATTTTACCTTGCAGTGCCATTACAAGGTTAGAGCAATTCAGAATTGCTGGTGTTCTTTGCAACTAACAGGGAAGGATGGAATTCAGGAAATACACTGTGCTTTGACATTTATCTGTAATGCGTAAAAAGCACATATGCTGTCACAGGTAGCTTCAGTATGATCAGTAGTGATTCATTAACTCTGGTTAAATCAGTGTTAATGTTAGTTCTGGAATAAAATTCTCAGAACTCTTTCATGGAGACAGATCCTCTCATCTCAAATTTCCCTTTCATTGGATTGAGCATTCTACATCCCAGACCTTTCTTTACTAAGAATAGGAATTCATCACAGCACTGACAAGTGAATCTGGGAGTGGCAGGGCCAAAACTGTGGTTTTCTACAGATTTATGTCACATGGTGAGTTCTCTAGCGTATAAAATGATGCAAGCTCTGATGGATACTTTTTCACATCTGAAATATTCAGACTTTCTCTCACATCTAACATTCAGCAAGAGGCAAAACATCGAAATCCATCTTCTCTATTTTCACAGGGTTTTGAGAAACTCCCTTCCTTAGGATAATTTGTAAGGTTTCAGAAACAAGTGATCATGATTTAAACTCAGTCAAAGAAACACACAAAAACCCACAACACAAATAAAAAAAATAAAATAAAATAAAAAAGGTCTCTTGCTGAACTATCCAGACATGGTGCTTTAAAAACAAGTGCTTTCACAAATTCAATATGCATCATCTGAAAAAAAAAATTCTGATACATAGAAATCATTTAATCTTTACATATCTAGTAAAAAAATAAGAGATCACAGTGGATTAGAAAAAAAATACACCACCACACTGGATTAAAAGTGAAGACAAATTAAAAGCTTACAATGAATGGCAGAAAGGATAACAGTGTTGATGAATGGAAACGAGCAACTACAAATTGAAGAAAATTCATAAAGTAAGCATAAGGACACAAGAAGAAAATAGCACAAGCCACATAAGAATGTGAGGACAGTGTTTTGAATGTACATTTTAAAAAGTAGTAATCTTGAGAAATGCATTCATATATTCCACAACAGAAAGAGTGGATAAATACAGGAAGAACTAATAATTTTGTTGTATGTTAGAAAAGGGGAGAGTGGAAGGGGAAAGCCAAGTCATAAGAAAATATTTAAGAAATAGGGTATTTTATCTTCATAGTCCAGACCAGGATCAACTATCCTACACCATTCTAGACACTAATTTCTAAAACTCAGAACTAAAATTCATCTTCTAGCATGGGAAAGACTGTACCTTTGTAGCATCCTTACTTGTCCTTGTAACTACTAGTCTGTGAACTGTCTCCCTTAAATTATTTTAACCTGAATACTACTTGCTTTCTCATATCTGGATACAGAGACCATTTTGCCATTAATTAAATCCAGTTTCTAGTTATTTGGCTTGCTTATGCACTTCAGGGGAGTAAAGTTAACATTATACATTAAACTAATATAATACATAAACTGGGACAACTATTAAAGCTTTCCTTCTTGTGCCATCTGGAGGTCATCTTTCAATATTTTTATAAGAAATATTTCTTGAGTAAACTAATTTACATTAACTGTAATACTTTCACAGCTATATCTCTCTGCAACAGCTAATCTTATTATAGGTATTTCCAATCACAATATTATCATAGGATTGTCAAGGTTGGAAAAGAC
>KL281767.1:1174-33010 GCA_000699545.1 Podiceps cristatus
CACCCCCCCGCCCCAGATCTAGGCTGCATACAACAATAGAAAGACAGACTTCTTTCCTTGCAGTGTGAACTACCACTTAAAGACTTTGCAGCTGAGTTGAAGGAAACATGGCATTAAATTATGTTTTGTGCTTTGTGCTAGTAAGTTGTGTTGGGAACTCTTTGAAAGAATCTTCTACTTGGACCCTTGCACTGTACTGAGACCACGGGCTGCAGAACTATTGAAATACTCATTGGCATTGGTGTTCAAGGGAGAAAAGTCAATAACTAAGAAGTTAAAATTTGTCTATGTAATGTCTTATCTGGATTTTTATTTATATATATTCTTGCCATGTATGCATGCCTGACAGCAAGGACTAGTGTAGACCTGCTATATTTAGAGATCTGATCAAAGGAAATGTTGTTGGGTAAAGCTCAATTTTATATTATTGTATCTGCTTCACATGGGTTATTGGTAGTGTCAAGGCCCAAGGAAAAAACGGGAAAAAACTCATGTGGCAAGAGGGCCTTGAAGTAAAAGTAGGAAAATGTTAATATTTACTGGACAACAGGAACTAAGGAACTGAGGAATGCACATTATGAGATAAAACTTTAGAGAGGAGAAGCAAGTTATCACAGAAAGAGGCAAGTTAGAGAAATGTGGTTAGATATCACCTGCAGAATATATAGGCTTGAGAGATGTCAGGATAAAAAACAACTTTTAGAAATAAACAGAACAATGACTGAGCAGTAGAAGTGGTAGTATATAAAGTAAATTTGATCTCAGAAAGTTCTTGAATTTAGTCCACTTGGATGGACAAATGATGAAATCTCAGGGGAAGAAAAAAAAATTTGCTATTGGAAGAAACAAAACTATAACAACATCTGTAAGTGCAACATAATTCTTAACTTGGCAGTGTCCAGCCACATCAGTTGGGAATTGTCACCATCTGCATTTGTGAAACAAAGATGTTCAGTAGTAGGTGTGAAGAAAAAAAAGCCAAGCATCAGTCCAGATTTACACAATTTAGTATTAGCAAATCAAGTCATAACAATGGCTATCAGTTTAAACATAAATAGATGATGCTGAGATTGAAAATATGGTGCTTTGGCTTGCACTGGGCATCAATCAGTGGGTATTTACTGAACTGGAACTTTCTTCGCATTTTCAAGTTTTTTTGATACTGGAAAACTCAGTGTCTCATATCTTCATATACTTAATGTTCCTCTCCTGAAAAGTAGGAATGAAAGAAACTTAAAAAGTAACAGACTTTGTGAATATGGCTGAAAATAGCTGACTTGGGTAAGGTGATTATGTTAGGAAGTATTTACCTGCATGAACCACAAGCGTATCCCTGATCCGGGTACACACTCTGCACACTCACCCTTTTCAGGATGGGACCTGAGAATATGTATTCTTCTCTGTGATTCAGAGAAAGAGAAGCGATAGCCTACTGGGGTCAGGTTCCCAAACAGGGACTCCTGGGAATGCTATAGAAAGAACCTGCCCTGCCAGAACAGCCTTCTTAAAATAGCTGTTCAAGCATATTATATAGGTTCCCTGTGTGTTCATGTACTCTGTAACTCTATGGTATCAGTAATATCCAAAATTCTAGTATCTTAAAGGCCAATTTGCTAGAAGGACCTAGGAACTCATTTTAAAAACCTCAGATTTGTGAATTTGCAAAACTTAGAGAAAACAGATTACCTGAGAGTATTAATCAGCAACCAGATCCTCATGTGCCAATCTGTATATCCTGTCTGACACTTTTCAGAGTGACCCAGTGCAGGTCTTGTCTAATAAAGAGATTTTTGTGATAACCTTCAAAATGTCAAATAAATTTTACCTTCTTTAGTATTTCCACTTTTACTTTGAAGTGGCCAAAGTTTTTGTGATACTTTACTTCCCTGTCCAATCACTTTTAAAGTTCATGGACTTTCAAGACTGTAACCATGTAGACATAGTGACATTATGAATGCAGGAAGAATTTTACAGTATTCTTATCTCTGTTCAATACATCTGTTTGCAAAACCTGCTATGTTGTGTAGTTCACCTATGCCAGGTGCCGTATTATTTGTGAGAAAAGTTTTTGCTTTTAGTGTGAAGTGTGATCATTTAGCGGTTACCTTACAGAAGATAATTTTAATTGTACAGAAGTTTTGAATACCAAAATGCAACAGCGGAAATCATTATCTTTTCACAAACACATTGCAAGATGAAGAAGATGCTATGTTCATTGAATAAATTATTCATTGTGATTTTTTTGTTCAGGTCTAATCAATGTTTTCTGCTAGCAAGATATGTTTAATACATTACAAAGTCACAGCTTGTGCAGAACTGTAGTCCCACTTCTAGGGTTTTTTTTGTTTGTTTTACATTCTCCCAGAAGTTTATTTTTCTTTGATTTTCATAGTAAAGCCTTACAGTTTAATTGCAGTGTAAGAATGCCAAAGTTTAGGAAGCTATTTTTCCTTCCTACTGTTGTGGATGGCTCATATTAAGAAAGTAATGACCATGTAGTGTGTTACATATCTATCAGCTGTTTAATTTTGTTCTTCATATAAAGCTACGTAGCTGTTTTTATTGAAGTATAGAAGACATAATATTGTTTTGTGGTTTTGGTGGTAGCGAATCTTGAGTACAGCAATATGAAGTTCAAGATCTATATATCCATGTGTCCAAAGGCATACCTTCAATGAGAACTAGCACAAGCAAAGTGCTAGAAAATAATAAATACTGGAGCTTGACACTTTCTCATTATTATTCTGGGTTTTTTTCCTTGTAACGGCTGTTGATGTTAGGCTTTCTGTTCACATGGACTAGTGACAAAGATGTTCAGAAAGTGGCTTCATAGGCTTCAGTTTCTGTGTGCAAAATTTACTAACTTCAATAAATAGCTATGTTTTAATTAGCACCCTCTTTAAATGAAAGCAGTTTCTCCATGTTCCCAGCAGAAGGAAATAAAAATATAGGTAAAAATAACCCCAAGAAAATTACAGAGAAGGCTAAATTCTGAGTGCTGTTAGAAGGTTAGTAAAATTTTCTGCAGTGGCTAGTTGAGACATATAGCCTACTTGGGCTTTTTGCAGAGGAACCAAGTCCAGAGAATGAAAGGAGATATCTTTATGAGGTAATAATACTTACTATTTTTTTCATTATATTAGATTAGCATTTAACTCTTCCTAGAAAATTTGTCTTGCACAGCCACACATACACTCTCTCTCCTCCTTTGAAAGAAATCAATGTGCCTAGTTCTGACCTGTCAATCTGCTCTGTGCAATTGCATCTGAGAAGAAAATGTTTCAAAAAACCCCACTACATCTCCTGAAAAGAGGATTGCTGAAGCATTCATCTGCAAATAGGACCATCAAATGTTTTTAGCAATTACCAAGAAAGTGGTATCCTGTTAATTCTCCTGTTCAGTTGTTTGCCTTGTGGTGGGTTGCAGCAATCTAAAACACCTTTTTGGTTAATGAGGAACAGATGATTTTCAAACATAGAAAAGTACTTGCATATATATTCACACCAGTGAGAGCTACTGAGTAAAGAGGTGTTTGGTAACCTACTTCATTAACTCCTAATGGGAGTGTAATCCTAACTTCCCCTTTGCCTTTTCTTGGAGACCTTTCATTTAAGGGTCTCACTTCTGCAATACTTAGGCTCTACTATCTTTACTGTTAAGGTAAGCATTGCATGAAGTTAGTCTATTTTTAAACTCAAAATATGTTTTAGACTCCAAAAGTAATATAGTGACCTTTGTGTGCTACACTCTTTTGGTTGTTGTAAAAAGTGAATCTAGAATAGGGAATAGACAAGGCTCAAATGAAATTAGAAAATAACATTAATTTCTACTGAAATATATAAAGGCATGAATTCTTCTTTCCAATATACAGGTTTAGTGATGGTAACTGATAGGGGTGTAGAAATTTGAGTTTAAAGAAACAGAGGTTAAAACATATATTGGTACTTTATATTTAATATTCTACCAGATCTAAAAAACCCTGATACTTCTATATTTCCGTGCAGCCTGTTTACTAGTTTGTACACTAGCTTGTGTAAACTAATACCATTCCTCCTAAAACTGTTTCTATTTTATTCTCATTGTCTAACATAGTCACAAAATAACCCCACCTGTGTATATCTGGCTATTTTATCTATAAATAACTAGTAAATACCCTATGCTAAAAGCATCCTTAATTAAAATAGGGTTTTAAAACTTATTTGATGAGAAGATTATGATAGTTTAGTTACAGCTACTGTGATGCTGAAAGAATTACTTGAAATTACATAAATCAAAAGTTGCGTTTTAACAACTTCTCAAAGAAATCATCAGTGTTTAAACTCCAAATAACATTAACTCATTCAATTACTTAAAGCCTGATTTGAAGCTTGCTTGAAAAATTACTTAGAAGTCTCAGTTAATTTGGATTTATGTTTGAAGTATTGTGGTTTGGGTTTTGTTTCTTTGGTTTTGTTTGTTTGCTTTTATTTTGTTTTTGTTTTTTCCCCAATAAAGCAAGTTGAACATAATTCCATCTGTAACAGTTGCAGTTTCATTGTTTTGATATTGTAGGGGAGTACATTTTAAGGCAGATCAAAATTTGAACTCTCAAATGTAGTATTCTGTGTTCAGCATTACCTTGTTTATGAAACTTATTAAAACATCAGTTATTTTAAAATGGGTATGTATGTCCTTTGTGATATAACTCATATTTGATCCTTTCTTGAAGTGTTGTGCCATAAATAATACTGCTCTAATTAAATACATTGAATTACATGTGTGAGAAAAACACTGATTTATAAGATTTATACATGATAACAATAAGTACACAGAAACATAGGAAAATAATGAAAGTCTTTAAAAAAATATTAAACTTTCTGATCTTTGTGCAGTTGTATGTAATAATATGCATACTTTGTCAAAAGTATATAAAACCCTTTAAAATTGCGGTCTAAATAAGCTATGCGATGAGTAAATAAAGCTTACTTAGTGTTTTAAATTTATATTTGTTCTCAAAAAAACTTAGCACTGACAACTAGTTAGATACTAAATTTGTACTTATAATTGTTTCAGTATTGGTATTCTGTGCTTTCAGCAGTCACATGCACATTTAAATGGGCACAGATTTTTATAAATGCATCATGCATATTGACTGTAACTTAGATATGTCCCTACAGTTTTATAGCTGATAGTTTTTAAAAGAACAATGTGTATCTGTCCAGCGATTGACAGAGTTCTGGTGACATCTTGAACAACATTAATATTTTTTGCCGTGTAAACAGCTTTTCCTCATCTGCAGATTCCTTCTTTCCTGACTCCAGAGCTGAACTATGTTAGCTAAGCCAGATAGAACTAGATAGTCACCAGCTTTATTTCTATAATGAGATCTTTTTGTTCAGCTGTAACTGCTGGTCAGATTGCTCTGCTCTGCCAAGAGCCATTTCTCATCCCATAGGTTCTATTTTCAGCAGTTCCATTTCCCTGAATCTCCAGTTCCAAAGTGATAGGAACATGTAAGCATGTAGTAATGGACATGCTAAAAAGTTTATTTTTCAGGTGGACTCGCTAGAATTGTATCTGCCTTTGCTAATACAGCTGCACAATTCAGAACAGAAATGGCTTATGCTCCAGTGGCTCAGAGCACAGGTGAAATTAGTATGACAGCTTCCATATAACCATAAGTTAAGGTCTCTTTTTTCTCCTTTATCTGGCCTGTAAATCTTCCTCTTCACTTCAGTGCTCGAGTCCACAGTACCTGTTGTGTCCTGCTAAATTTGATTACACTTATATCACAACAAATTTTGGAAGTAACACTTACTGGTTTGGAGTTAACATACAATGGAGAAGGGAAATGTGAGAACTTTTAAAGGTAAATATCAACTTAAATTCCAATATCCAATTTAAAATACGGAAATTTAGTACGTTTTCCTGAATGAGCTGGACACCTCTTCTCTAAAAAATAAACTTACAGCAGAGCTTTCACATAAGGAAAAAAATTTGAAAAGTGGATCTTTGGCTCACTGTTGATCAGGGAGCCTAGTGAAAAAGTTGCACAAAGTTAGTATGGGCTTTCTGCTAGCACTGTGCTGCAATCCAGTGCATAGGCACTGCATGGCCTACACTGACTGGTTGATTGCAGTTATCATCCACTGACACTTCTTGCGGGGTACAGAAGAATTTTGAAATATTTCTGTCAGATTTATACACATTTTTTTTTTTTATATAAGCAATATAAGGAAGATGGTGGGTAGCTGCTTTTTCTTCACAAACTTTTTTCCTCACATTCAGAAATCAAAGGTAATTAGAAAATTGTTGTTATGATTGAGGTCTGGATAAATCATAGCAATGAAGGAATCAGTCTTTGTATATTTTTTCCTAATACCCAAGAAGAAACATGGTAACTGTTTTCTCAAGGTATGATGCTTAGTGTGGGAGCATCTAAATTGCATCACAGGTAGTAATTATTCAGAGATTTCATTGATTTTGTACCCACATATTTGCATATTAAAATATACAAATGTATATTTAAAATATTGAAACATTTTAAATTTTGGAGAGCTTTTTCTGGCCATAAAATGTTATCTTGCATATTAGGCAAAGATCATAGGAGGTGGTACTGTGTGATTTTTCTTTTTCATTTCATTATTGGTTAATTTTCTGAATTTCAGCGGATTATGTTAGGTTCTGATGGCCCCAATATAATAATTATCAGGGCAGTAAAGAGCCATTGAAGTTCCCGATACATGAGAAGAATTTATTTAGAACTGATTCCTGCTTTAATAAAAATGTGATCTGGTATTAGTAACCTTATTTTTTGGGTTTAATGAGTAAAAATATTTCTTCCACATCTTCCAAACCCCAAGTGAGATAGATAAACTAAATCAGTGGTTTTCTTAGCTACTTTTGTGCAGGATTTCCTGATCTCTTCATCATAAAGAAATGATTGCCCTTTTAGTCTTTAATTACACTTGAGTGTTTGAATTTTTAGTGCTGAGGCATTTACTGGACCAAAACCATGTTCTCACTTACACCTGAGAAAATGCGGTATCTCTGCTAATTTTAAATAATACAAGCTTTTTCTCAATAAAACAGTAGTCTGCAGAGAGAAAGATAAGAGGAGCTTTTTTCTGCCTTGCCTCTTTCACCTCACAATATTAAAATGCAGTATCTGTAGAGGCTGTGGAGAATTATGACAGAAGTTTTCATAAATAGCAAAATCTCCATTTTAATCATCTTTTTGAAACAGGGTCTGCTTGTTCTCATACATAAGGCACTCTCTTTTTAGATTTATTTTTTATGTCCTACCCATGCAAAGCTAAACTGACTTCAGATTTTAGTTAGTGGTTTTGGGGAAACTGGCAGGGTAACAATGATTATGATATTAAAACCTGATTTTAACCTGTGTAGGAAGGTCATAGTGGTAAAAAAAGGAGTTAAGGGGAATGAAGGAAAATTGAGAATGGGAACTGATTTATAAAGACTTTTAAAATTACTAATAACTCAGAATTGTAAAATTTGATGAATCTGTGAAATAGAAAAGCTATAGAGGGAGGAAATTCTGCCATATGTCTGTTACAGGCCATTTAATCAAAATGGGAAAGAAAGTAAAACTGCTTCTTAAAAATTTAGCTGCAAAATGCACAATGAAAAATTACACTTTTTATAGGGACTGTAGCTCAAGAGACAGACTCTGGACACCTCAACATACAGTAGAAATAACATTTGGGTTTTTAAACATTAAATTATGATTTTCTAACACAATATGTATGCCATTGTTCTATAAGCAGGACCTTGCAGGCTGTCGAGGGACTAGAGAGATCTTCACCTGACTGCATTCAGAGGCAGCAGAAAGAGGAAGGCATGATCAGTAATATTGAAACTTATATACTCAAATCCACAAAGGATTTAGGATGGATGCAGGCACCTAGTTTCAATATAAGACACAGTCTTCAAACCCACAACGAGTCTGTTTAGGCATCTAATACCTGTACTTGAACTTTTGCCTGTGAGTTTCTACTAGTACAGACAATTGTCTTCCAAATCTTTCCCAGCTGGGTAGCACTGAGTAGCTTCACGCATCCTACCCCTCTCTCTTCATCTGGAAACCTCTGCATAGGCCTTCCCTCCAGGCCAATCCAGAAAGTGTGTTCAGAGTGAGAGGAGCAATATGCGTATCTCCTTTTACTGAAAATAGCAACTGGTGTTGCTTCCCGCTTATGTAGTAGCACAAAGGTGCTGATGCTTGTTAATATATAGAGAACTTGAATTCAGTGCCCTCCTCAGCTGAGGGACACTTAAACTCCTGTGTCCAGGGGAAAAAAAAAAAAAAATATTTCCTGTCCCAGAAAAGTAAAAAAAGTAAATCCGTTGTAATAAAACCAGCTATTAGAAAGTAGGAAGCAGCCAGTCTGAGAAAGGGCTTAGCTGTGATAGTGCATCTCTGTGTGCGTGTGATACTGGAATCTGTTCTGCTGTTCTGCTGTAATGTCATTTTTTGAAGATAAAAGGCTGTGTATACTACTGAAGTGACACTGGAAGAAGAGGATTTTCAGGAGAAATTTTAACGAAGGATAATAATTTGATAGACCAGACCAGCGAGAAATAAATACTGTAGAAAAAGAGTACCTGGGAGCTGAAACAGGATGAAATTAGAAGTTTCCAAGACAAATCTCAACATGCCATGGCCTTGAAATACATCTGTCAAAGAAAGAGAAACTATAATTAAGGACTAGTTGTGCTATGGTCTCTGATTTGCAAAATCTGTAGTAATTCTTTATTTGGACTGTGCTTCCTCTTCCTTCTGTTTAGTGTTTTACTGAATGTCTTGCAAGTCATTCTCTAAGAATGATCCCTATCCACAATGTACAAAAGGCAAACCCGTAAGCTGAACAGGAGCATTTTTATTCGATAAGCAATATGAGATTCTCTTTTTATTAATTAGTGTCACTCAGGCAGTTTTAAAGCTTTCTAATGAATTATTTTGTACTTAGAGTTTTCTAACATACTTTTCTGTGTATCTCTAATTTTACTTGGCATAAAAGAAAGCTTCCACTGCTACAAAAGATTCTAAAGGATATTTAAAAATAGAAATTGTTCTTATTTGCTGTTTTGTAAAGTTCAGATGTATTCTTGTTTGGTTATTTTGAAGCAATTTTTTTTTTACTGTTATAATTCTCAGGTGGCTTGTTGCAAAATTCAACTCTGAGTAGTGCTAATTATTCTAGTAATTTATAAAACTTTTTACTGCAAACACTTGCTGTCATATGCTTTGTAGTAACAAGAAACAATTTAGCTCCTTAACTACTGCCTAGAGGCAGTACACACTGATGTACCACGTGCAAAATCATGATGTAAGAATGGTTGAGATGCATGCATGGATGTTATTTATCTGAGGCCATGTCAAGTACAAAATGAGTTTATAGCATGAGTGATCACTCTGATTCTGAAATAGTGTTATTTACAGCCATATCCCTTTATTAGATTTTGTGGAGTTCAAAGGAACATATAGACCTTTACAAAGGGCACAGAAATGGAGAATGATCCATTATATAATTGCAGGCCTTAGTAACAGAAGAAAATATTTTTAGTTCTTTATGTTTTTATGTATTTCATGGTAGCTTATATTCCCGCTCCAGGCATGTTGTTGAATATAATTTAAGTCACACTTTACAAAAAAAAAAAAAAGGGGGGGGTTGTGTTGATTATTAAAAAGTACTAGCTCAGTTATCTCTGAACGACTTATGATCTTGAGTGAATCAAGTGTTTGCAAATAGAAAAAACTAAGGAATGAATGGGGAAATCTGCAAAAGTAGGTGATATTGGTATGATTATCTACCTTTTTTCCTGTAGCTCAATATTGCTGGCCTCCCACCTCTTTCATCTCAAAGAGACAGTTCTGTGAATATGCAGTTCAGTGTTTATCGAACAGTGGTGGTCTGTGCTCCAGGTCCAGTCAAATAAAAAGTTTTGTCCCAACTTTCCTGAGTTTTGAGACCTGATATATCCCGTATTTCTACAGAAGATCGCATGTTCTTTATGATTCCCCAGTTTCCTAAGCTGGCATGGAGTTTTACCAGCTTTAAATAAGAGTATGCAGAATCGGTCTGGTCCAGCAGAGCTAGTGCTAGTGATCTGCTTCTATATAGACCTCAGTGGAATTATACAGTGGTGCCTACAAAACCTGAGTAGTCATGCAATATGTTTTTCTGCGGGTAACTGAAGTGTGCGAAATAGCATCTCTCTGTTAATGTTGCTCTATTTTGAATAAAGAATGAAACTAACTGCAGGTCAGGAAAATTGCCTGTCTTTAGTGGCAATCCAGAGTTCATTCTGTTCTGAGTGTCTTTTATACCTTTTCCAAAAGGTTCAAAGCCCCAGAAAAATTGACTATGATGGTCCTATGTAGAAATACTTTGTGACCTCATAGTTAAATGGAAATGAGAAAACTAAGAAGCTGAGTTCAAACTTTACTCCCTGCTCTAATCTACTGTGCTGGTTTGGGCTGGGATAGAGTTAATTTTCTTCATGCTCAGCATATAAAGTGGAGGGAAGAAGAATGAAGGGAGGGATGTTCAGAGTGACGGCATTTGTCTTCACAAGCAGCCACTACACATGATGGAGCCCTGCTTTCCTAGAGATGGCTGAACACCTGCCTGCCCATGGGAAGTAATGAATGACTTCCTTGGTTTACTTTGCCTGTGCTGGCAGCTTTTGCTTTAACTATTAAACTGTCTTTATCTCAACCCATGAGTTTTCTCACTTTTTCTCTTCTGATTCTCTACCCACCCCACCAGGGGGGAATGAGCGAGCAGCTGTGTGGTGCTTCATTGCTGTCTGGGGTTAAACAATGACATTTATGCATAGACTTTAGCCAATTTCTCTTGCTTTCCACTGCTACTCAGTAATTCATATAGCCCAACCATGACTCTAGCACTATAATATTTAAAAGCAGTACAGTGACCTACATAACCTTAGTGTTAGGGGTGTTAGAATGGCTTTTTCCTTTTGGACACCTCATAAACAAGTTATTTCTATGGGGGGTGGGGGGGTGGGGGGTGGTGGTTCAGGATTCTGCTGTTTCCTTGCAGCATTTCTTCCAGTGGATCTCTGGCTGTGCACGGACTTTTTATCAAACTGACAAAACCCAAAGTGCATTCCATTTAATAACTGAAAAAATCTGTAGTAGCATTGTGAGTTTTGTGATGCAATATAACCTTCACTACGCACTACACCATCCTTAAAGCATACAAAGCTGACAAAGCCTTCTGTAAGGCAATGTTAGCAACTGTTACTCGATTAGGAGGCACTGAGATGCTTAACCAAGTGTTGCTACCAAAAGTGCCTGAAGTCACCCATATTTGTGTATACATGGACCCTCTTTCGCAAAAATAACACCACTTACTAAAAACCAGTACTCTTTAGGACATGTATGTAAGAGTATTCTTATCCCATCTGCCTTTCCCTTTTCCCTTTCCTTCCCTCAGATTCCCTTCCAGTTACAATTCCCAGAGCAGGGGTGGCCCAGAGCATGCCTTTATCTACTATGAACCTCTTCATCAGTTTCATGGACAAAGTTACAAGTGTACTCACTGTAAAAGGAAAGCCATGCACTTTGTAAATCGTTGCTCTATTTTTGGCTAATGAAGAGCATTATTTGGAGGGCAGACATTTCTGCACAAATCTAGTTCTTGGTAATTTCATGGTGATTTTGCAGAACCAATCTAACAAAAATGGCCATTCTAAAATTGAAACAACTATTAAACTGAAATTAGAGAAATCTGATCATTAATTTCTGTTCATTCTCATATTCTTCTTCTAGTGCATTTTATCAAATGATATCAATGTTTCCTACTTACTAACATTGGGAAAATCATAACCTCCCTCTCCCCATTGAACTTCTATGCAAATAAGCTGTAATCTAAACTAGGAAGTGTTAAGGTGCTATTTTAAACTTAGAAAAACTTAATTAGCACAGAAGAAATAACATTCTTCTAATTGCTTCCTTAGATCCTTTTAATTCTTTCTTATAAATATTTTTAATATGATTAAATATTTAATGCTAAGTTAGCATCTTGCTTCTGTTTCACTGCTTCTTTATTAAAATAAGTGCTACTTTTTCTAAATGTGATATTTTTGCTGGAGTGCATTAGTGGGTTTTGTATTGAGTGTCTTTTTTACAGTCCAAAGGCATAATACTTAAACATAAAAAATTATATTGGGCATTGAGATAGCTGCTTATTACAGCAGAAGTTTTTAATTGTATGCAACTTAATTACTCTAAACTTCCTTTGAAAAGTTATATCAGGGAAGAAAGAAAAAAAACAGCTGAAAAATTATATTGGTCTTTGCACTCTTAATGTGCTATGTGTGACAAACATTTGGTTTATGGTTTTGCAAAGAAATAGCAGCAGCATAACAAGTATCTATACTTTTTCTATTTTTAAAGTTGTATTAATTTCAACAGATGTTCCTGTCAAGATATATTTCTGATTTTCATAGCTCTTCATAGATAGTTATAAATTTACTAAGTATTATAGTCTATAGAATAATTTTGTAAACAAATAGGACAATTTTCATTAAACATCAGATTTTAGTGGTACAGTTTATTATACTCAAGTACATAAGTATTCAGGCTCAGATGCATGTGCAGTGACTGTTCAGTGACTTTTGTCCTTTGGGTTTGCATCCTTCAGATACCTGTTGATTTCTTGTCTCATTCCAGGTATCAGACAAGCCAGAGATGTGGAATTTTCTATTCCTTTCTCATAAGTAAGTTCCCTACAGATTATAAATGTTTATCTGGAAGGTAGTTTCTTGAACCGAATAGTATACTGGAAGTATTATTCCACCAGAGATGCTCAGAAGCAAGTGCTTTGCCATGAGATGTCTCTACTTGTGCAGCCCTAAACTGGAAAGTATTGGCTTTCCTTTGCTGTCATGTCACATTGAAAACTCACAGTTCATTATCACACGCACAAATCCTTTGCTTTTCTGAGGCTGCCCATCAGGCAAGTGTCTCTACCACATTTATGATTTATTCTTCACATGATTCTCTCCTCTCACACTTTCTGCCCTCTGTGTTTCCAGAGTTGCATCTCATTTCTCATTCGTCTTTCAAGAGCCATGATTTGGCAGTGGGGCTGCACAGATCTTGGAATGAAGGAGGCATCTTCATTTCCTACTGATTACTATGCAAACTAGGATATTTCATGCTTCCAAAAGGATGACTGAGACTAAGGTCTGAATGATTTTGTTTGTATTTTCACTCTTACTGATGTCAAGCTTCTATCAGGTTTTTTTGTCAGGTATTTATTCTCTCCTTATAAGTCAATTAAGATAACTAGAAAGGTTTGTAATTGCATAATTTTCATCCATTACAGTCCTTGCTTTAGATTTTAGATGAGCAGACAAAATTTTAAATTTTATTCCTTACAGTCCTTCAAACTGTCTCTAAATGTAACCAAATATGTGGACAGACTGGTTGGAATAATACTGAGTTTTCATGGAGTGCTGGATCATAAGCTCACTTAAAATGAACATATCATGTACATTCTTCCTGTTTTCCTTTCATCCATTCCTGTAATTTTCTGAGGGAAACTATTAGTTTCTAAGGCTGTCTTTGCTGAGTTGTGCCAATGAAAACGAAGTAACAGGTGTAGGACATATCCAATAAGCGTATAGTGCTTATTTAAAATCAACTAAGTTACAATGACTTTTCTTTTTGTGAAAATACATTTCCCATTGAACTGGTTTAGCCTTTGGAAGCACACTAATGTGGTTAGGCATAAAACAGGGAAAGTGGTACTTAAAAAGAGCACAGTGAATGTTTTGAAGAAAGGTACTAATACTGACTTTTATAGGCAACTGAGACTGTCCACGCACACCATATGTAACTTCTTCAAAGGGGGCAAAGCAACCTTCTTACTGAGAAATCTCCTCACCTTCTAACTTTCTCATGCTATTTCCCAGGTTTGTTTTCAACATCTTGCCTTTTCTGTACAATCTGACAGAATGCCTAAGTAACAGTCTTAGTGAAGGCCAGAAAGTTTTACTGAAGCAGCTATCTCATGTAGCACCTAAGGAAGATGCATGCCATAGAGGTTTCCTCTGTTCTTTTATACAATCTGGGATTGTGTTTTAGAGGTACTCCAGAAAAAAAAAAAAAAAAAAAAAATCTTGCAAACATACTGTTCTGAAAACATCTTTATTATACCAAAGGGAATTTCTAAATGAGTTTGGTTGATAACATTTGGTTGCACTTCCTAGGAACAAACAACTGCTTTGGTGGCAACTGTATATTTCACCTTATTTTGGTAAAACATAATTCTCAGATCATACAGTCTCATCCTTATTTTAAGAGTATTACACTGTGTTCTCCTGTATTGTAGTGTTGCATTTATCACCCATTGTTTGATTATGATTTTTGAGTAAATTCCTCAGCATTGTTCCCTAGAGTTTGTTTGCAATGCAAGAGGATGAGAGGAGTAGCAGAGTTGGTTTAGAGCTTCTTGGAAGGACAGACAAATTCAGTTTTTCTGTCCAAGTATTATTAGAATATTCCTGCCAGAGGAAGGGAAGGAGAAGTCACAGGGAGAGGTGACTCATGAAAAGCTAAAGGAAGACTACTCAGAAGGGCCAGGTTTGCTGGGAGACACCACTACTTTCTATGGTGTTTTGGCATCTGCTTTTTCAGGCTTTAGGTTTCTGCAAAAAATGAAATGAAATAATATTAAGTTATAGAACAAATTAGCTTCTGTATCTGCAGGGCATTTAGAATTCAGAACTATAAAGGAAATTTAGTTTTATTTTTTCCTAATACTAATGCTGAAATAGTGAAAATGTTTGATTCTAAATTATACTAAATATCAAAGATTTTACAGACTTTGCTGCTTTTTTTTGATGCCAATTGAAAAGAAATAACAAGGTTTATCTAATGGCAAGCACAGTTTCAGGCCCACCTGAAAACACAAGAAAATGTGTTATTTTGTAGGCACACGTTTAACATACATTAATAGCACATATCCTGGTGCACACTGTATGTATCTATTAATATTTTACTTGTCCACTGAAGTTTTCTAGATTAACATTTTACTCTGTCATTTCAACCTGGAGACTTTTGTTTTGCATAGGCCATTTTGTAAGATAAAATCAGATATTTTTTGTCAGTTGCCTAGGTAAAAAGGTTATTTTTAACATGGGAACTTTTTATTAGATTTTACCTAACATGAAATAATATCCGATGGTGGGAAGATATGTCTTTAGCTTGCCATGTTTACAAGATTTTAGCATGTTGCGTAGCACAATCTAAATATATCTTCCTATTGAGTGAAGTTGAGAACTTCAACATAGATTTTGATTCTGTTTGGAAAGCAGATGTCATTTATTGACTTGAACACTGCATGTGGAGCATCATTATGAAGGGTTTTGTATAAGACACTGTGGTTGACCTCAGAGTAAATTTTCTCTGTGATTTGGGTTTCATAAGTTCTAAAGTGAATATAGTGCAATAATCACATGTAAAAGTAAGGGTGAGACTTAATGGTTATTTAATGAAATATTTCCCCAGAAAAATAAGAATTCCATGTTTGTCTGGATTTGGGATAGTTTTGGGTTAGGATGCACAGTTTAACAAATACGTACAAAAGCTCTGACTAGATTGACTCTTGAAATAAGGACAAAAGAAGGATGACTCTTAAATTACCTATTATAATATCCTGTGCTCTCAAAAATATGATTGTATCTTTTATACACATAAATTATTATTCCTCTTGACAAACATGTACAAATAAATCTGAATTTCTATTTCCTCACATGTTAATAAAAAAAATTGATTTAATCAATACAGGGATTTGAGCATTTCTGCTCTTATCCCAGGACTAATAGAAGGTTTTCCATATTATGCAGTTGGTGATCAGACAGCTTTTGTGAGCTGCAGATCCCTCACAAAGGCAACGGTAGGGCAGATGGAAAGGTTTTAACATCTTTGTGACAAATAAACAGCTGACAGCATCCCTTGATGGTGTTGTTTATGACATGGATTCACGAAACACTGTCTCATTTACTTGAAAATGTCAGCAGCTGGAATTGGGAACAAGTTGGTGACTAATAAGTCTGAATTAATTGCAGCCATTAATTTTAATTGGGATTCAAAATGTTCCAATTTGGTGTACATTTAAATTACTAATTAAGTTTCACTCTGTATGTATCTCATGTGAAGCAATTACTGATAATTCATCTCTGAGATAAATACCTTAAAAGCAAACAGAAGGCGGCTTATGATTTCCATCTTAAACTTTATGCATTTCAATTTGACACACCCTTTATTTGTCATTTCTTAGTGAGATTCTGTAAGGACTGGACAGATTAAAAAAAATATTGTTTGAATAAAATCCATACCTTTATTCAGAAAACATAAATTCTTTACATTTTTCAGTAAATAGTATACAGCAATGCTTAGCTGTTTTGGGTTTTGTTTTGGTTTTTTTTTTTTGGTTGGTTGTGGTTTTTTTTAAAAAAAATATTTTGCACAAAGGAATGTCTCCTAAGCTATCTGAAATCACTTAACTCTTTTTCACTTTTTTTTAAGAAAATTTGCCATAAAGCAGAAGTCTCTATAACCTAGATGACTAGTCCACACACTTTGAATGCAAATGGGATGTTGTAAAAAGGGAATTGTCTATGAACAGTGCACTGGCTGAAGTATGCTCAGAAAAACGTATGATAAAAATATTTGTATAATAAATAAAGCAATAATCATAGAATCATAGTGCCAACCCCTCTGCCATGGAGCAGGGACACCTTCCACTAGACCAGGTTGCTCAGAGCCCTGTCCAACCTGGCCTTGAACACTTCCAGGGATGGGGCAGCCACAGCTTCTCTGGGCAACCTCTTCCAGTACCTCACCACCCTCTTGGTGAAGAATTTCATCCTAATATCTAATCTCAATCTGCACCTTCTTTAGTTTAAAATCATTCCCCTTGTCCTTTTGCTACACACCGTTGTAAAAAGTCCCTCTCCATCCTTCTTGTAGCCCCCCTTCAGGTACTGGAAGGCCTCAATCAGGCCTCCCCGCAGCCTTCTCTTCTCCAGGCTGAACACCCCCAACTCTCTCAGCCTGTCTTCATCGGAGAGGTGCTCCAGCCCTCTGATCATCAATAATAAATAAATAAAAATAATAAATAAACAAAGCAAGGACTGAGATTTCCTAAAGACTCCAGAGGCGTTAGTAACATATTCCGTCCAAACACTGTTCATGCATAAGTAATAACACAGTTTACCCCTGTAAACAGCTTATCATATCATACTGTTGTCTCAGTAATACAGAGAAATGGATCAACTACTTGAAAGAACCAAGAGTAAAAAAGGTTCAGGTCAAAATGCATGAGGGTATTAGTAGATACTGAGTAGAGCTAGTAAATTAAAAAGTCTTTCTTTCTGTTCCTAGACATTTACAAGCAGTAAAATCAAAATAATAATCAGATATTCTGTATGATAAAGCCCACCATATTACTTGCATATGGGAATTCTATTTTATGGTTATATATGTCAGTCAATCAGTAAATCCTTCTCTTCAGTTGCCCACATGCTTATTTTACTATATTGGATTTTTTTTTTTCTTTTAAAGTTTTTTTCCTATTTTATTTAGCAATTCAGATAAAAAAAGTGTGGAGTCAAGCCATGCTACAGATCTAGGAAAGATCAGATGTTAAGAATAGATTAGTTGTTTGCAAGAGGGCAGTTACATCAAAGTATCATTTTTCTACTTAAAATTAAGCAGAATAAACTCTGCATCTACTTCCATGTTGTTAATCAGTTTGTTTTTTTCATGTAAATTTACTAGAAAAAAAGTTGCACAGTTGTACAGGTTTATTTTCTGATGCTAAGCTGCTTATATCTAGCAATATACTTTTCTTCTCCAGGCAATTCTGCTACCTCTCTGTGACGAGTCCTTTAGTTGGAAAGTAGCCTATATTCATCATTCATATCAATGTAATAGCAAAACTTTCAATACTATCCCAGTACAGACAAGCCTGAAACAGACAGAGAGGTTTTCACTCTTTTAGGTATCAGTACTCTTGACTGTTCCACAGCTGCTAGCCTGACATTTATGCACAGACATGAGAAATATGCAAAACACCAAGCATCTGTTTCTTCAGAGAGGTCTGATGTCTGTGATAATCCATACTTTTATGTGAGTATTTCTTATGAGAGCTGAATGAAACTAAGAATGTAATATCCACTATCCTTACATGAATTTTTACAGTTCTACGTTTCTTTTCATCCTAACTTAGGGTAAAAGTTTTCAAAAATATTAGGTAGGGGGTTTCTTTTTTTGGAAATACCAGAAAGATATTTTAAAACATCAACATATTTTTGGCCAAAATAACATAGCAAGAATTTGGAAGGTAGGGTGCATTTTGCTGTGAGAATGTGAAGTGCTCAGAGAAACACAGAGAGCAATTGCTGATCCTAAAAGACAAAAAGATACAAGCAGTTTACTTCTGTATGAAGTGGAGTTGTCAATGAAAAAATCAAGTACAACACAGTACTGCTACTGCGGGAGGTGAACCATGGGCCCAAGGCAAAAAATGAAACAATAAGAAAGGAAGACTGTAGCTGTAAGAACAATGATCCTCCACCTGTTCAAGTAATGGTCACATCTTTATTTCAGAGTGACACCATTAACTGCTCTTATGCTTGATGAGGCTGAGACGAACCCAGATCTCTGCCTCAAACTGTGTCACAAAAACACCCCACTAGTGAATCTGAGTTTGACAGAAGCAAAATCAAGGAAATACAAGTGCCATATTAGAAAATACAGGAATAGCACAATCTAAATATTAAACACTGCACTAATAATATCTTAGAACATGAGTGAATAAATTTGTGTCATTTTATGATTATGATGTGTGTAATTTTATTTTTGTCATCTACACATATTGTAAAGCTGAGCTTCAAACCTTTTCTGATGGACACCAAATGAAGCGCTTTTTCTGAGTACCACATTAAATTATAAATGAATTATCATGTTATAAATGACACTTTGCATTCAGAGATATTAAGACACAACTAAGTGTCCTTAATAGTTTTATGTTTCATAGCTTTCTTTTTGTACGATCATCATATTATAACAATTTCTTTTTTCTACAGGTAATTTTAATGTATGGATTATCTTTGCTGCACTGTCTCTTTCTTAGTATAACTTAATTTTTTTTTATTCTGTACAATTATAGTAAATATTTCAAAATTAGTTGATTAAAATACAGTAAAGATTCTATGATCTCTAGCTTTCATTTGATATTTAGTAGTAGTCAGTTGTTTTTGCATCTATATAGGATTTCTACTTTTCTAAAGTCTTTTAAAACAACGACGTAGAAATCATTTGTAATTTCTGCAGTTTTCCTATGCACTATCTTGGGAAATAAATCTTTCTTATCCCTGGGCTGAAGAAGTCTATTTAACAAATAAAAGGGGAGAATTATAGTTTTCCTATTACCATTAGAAAAAGTTAGATGCTGTAAATAGGATGCTGCAATGATAAAATATGAAAAAATATGAACAAACAGGAAAATGAATAAGAACATTAATAAATAGGGAAATGCATAGTTTTCAGAGAATTCTCAGAGAAAGACAAAATGATAAATTAAGTAAATAGAATTTCTCAGAATCTCTTTTTCTTCTTAGAGCATCCCTGCTAGAGGAGATACTCTTGAGTTTAAATATGGTAACGATGCATATGGACATAGCATAGGTGGTTTTTTTTTGTTTATTTTTTTTTAGTAATTACAGAATCATTTTTCCAAAGAATGCCAGTTCTCTGACAAAACTAGAAATGCCAAGAATTCTGAATTCTGGGAAAAAAATAATAATGTGACAATAATGAACACGCTATAATAATAAGTGAAGTTGAACACTCATGAATACTCACAGTTATGGATGGAATTTCCTATATTTGCCTGGAAAGAGCTGTGGACAAACATATGGTTTGGAACATAAGGTTTCAAGGAGCCTAGAGGTGAAGAAAGAAATTACTGTTCTAATATCTACAGTTGAACTTTCTGCACTAGATGAAATAGCTGAAATATGTTAATGAGGTTTTGCACTAAAAAGAGACAGATGTGTTTGTTTATGAATTTCTTTTTGTTTAGAGTGGTCAATCCAACACTGTGCACTGGTAATTATTTCTATATTGCACTCACACATACTAGAAATAAATGAAAAAGAAATGTAATGAAAAATATTAGAAATCAGAAGAAAAACAATATAATACAGATTCATACATCACTGTAGTTGCAATAAGGTACTCTGGTGCAATCATTATGATAGATCAATTACCATTTATGAACTCTTCAGAATAATGATGCAAGGTAACTTCTGCTTGTTACCTATTGCATCTGATTTAGGTGTTGATTAGAGTGCATACAAAATTACCTCTCAATGATTTATACATAGAAAGTCCCTCAAAAGATTAATCTTCTTTGGACTTTACAGATCCAGGTACACAATACAGAGTCTTTAAGGTAAATTAAACCAAAACAGTGACGTTGTTACTAATTAATGATATATTCAAATAGTGACAATGATGACTGAGACTGGATTTTATTATCATTTGCCTTCTATATTTCAATAAATTCAATTCATTATTGTGTATAAAGCAGGTTGTAAGGTTTAACAACCAGAATTTTGAAGGTCTCTATGTGCTACTTAGTAGCGCAGCACTTGAATCAAGGTCTTACATTTAATTTTTGATCATACATAGAAACCTAACATTTTATGTTGTCACATCAGTTTAAAAAGAAAAAAAAATGCATTTGCCTTTAATCAAGACTTACAGTGCTTTAAATGTTAATAAATCTGGACCCAGAACTCTTCATTTCTTTGATAAAACAGTGGAAATGGGAAGACATTATAAACATGATCTCAGAATTCATCCAGTCTTTAACATAAGCAATTGGGAGCAACTAAAGTCTGCAGGATCCAGAAGATTATTGATTCAGCTTTGCCACTGACTGCAGTGATCTTGAGAAAGATACTCAACTACTAACCCACTAACACTTGCTGGTGTTGTTTCTGTTTTACTTCACACGGTGCTGAGAATATTCTTAGTTGAACTCTGAGGTCTTTGAATGTGTGAAGCTAATTAGAAATAGACTGCATTGTATTTTATTTTAAACTATATATCAAAAAGCTTTCAGAACTCATATGTAGATACTTTTACTTCTTATGGAAAAAAAAAAAAATAAAAAAATCTCCTGTGCATGAGAGGCACAAGGAACAGTGCTGCTGAGGATGCTAAAAATTTATGCAGTTCTTGGGTTGGTGCTTTCTTGTGTCTTAACAAGACTGTGCCTCCAGCAAAGCAAGGGCATGACTGCTGGTGGGGGGCGGGAGAAAGACACACAAAATATGGAGATATTAATTTTTTAGTAGTGGGGAAATTTTGTTTACTTTTTTAAAGTGTCATATCGAGGTGCCAAAGCAAAGGGTACAGTACAGTGCTTTTACTTACTCAGATAAATATTAGATAGCTGGTCATTAGACAATAGCTGTAACAAGATGAAACAAACCTTCTGGCAGACCCAGCCCATCCCAGATGGGTCTGGAAGACTGTCATAAAACAAAGTTTGTTGCAAACAACAACAACAAACAGACTTACTGGGCTACAAGGCTCCAGTTTAACTCTCCTATGCAAATCTCTATTCTTAATTTTCGCTTTCAGTTTTCTTTATTTTCCCACTGATCCACCAACTGCCACATTGTCTATCTTACCTCTCCTACTTCTGTCCTTTCCCTGGGCCTCTGTCCCTCCCAGCTCCCAGCTCTGGCACACCTGTGCAAAGATCATCATCTCAGCCTTTGAGACCTGCTTCTTGGGATGGGATGATGCCACGGGATGATGCTGTAGGGCTAATGCCACTTCTTACATTCGACTTTGCCTGTCCTTGGGGTGGAATGATCTGTACAAAGTATGACAGAATAGTATTTCTGTTATTGAATGGTAAAAACCATTTCACTTCCACGAGAAACACAGATATCCCTAGGGTGCCTCTATGCAGTAGCTAGTCTTAATTCCTCCAGCTTTAAATTCTAGATCTCTGAGGAGGCAGAGACCAAGCAGGAGAAGTTAAGTATATCAAGGAATATAACAACAGAACTGAGATTTTGTAATTTAAGGTTTGTTTTTCAATTTAGAAAAATAAATTGCATTTTAGAATACTAAAAAAGAAATAATTCTGCAGTTAAGTTTCACATCTGTAATGTATTGACAATGGAATGAAATAAAATAAAATTTAAAAAATAAATGAAAAAAATATTATTTTCTGGGGTATGTATTCTATATACACACAAGAATAGTATAATGGCTAACCGGCATTGCCAAATAGTTCAACATTAAGAATATCTTTCATGGTCTCAGTTGGGTTTAAGGCAGAAAGGTTTTATAATAGCAATGCCATCTTCTTGACTGAAATTATACGTGACTTTTTTATTAGATTAATGTTAAATTATGAGCATATTTGGTTCATCAGTCAGGTTCCAGGCAGCTAATTAAATGTTAGTTTTTGTAATAGACTGTCACATGCTGTTAGTCTGCAGAGCTCTTTCCAGATTCTATAATGTAAATCATTTATACTTGCTGGGAACATAATTGCTCGACTAACCAAGGCCCAGATTCTTATTTCCAGGCAGCTTCCTAGTGTCTTCGCAAACTTACCCATCAAGTTTTGGACACTGCATATGGGCATAAACTACTGCTGGTTTGAATTTTTAACTAGTTAATTTATATGTTTTGGCGATGTATTCTTGGTTATATCAATTTGCCTTTAGAAGGCCCATCCAGAATAGGAGTCCTGTATGCTAACCAGTGTTCCAAGGTATTGTTGCGTACTTCCTGGATAAAGCATTTGAATTGAAAACAGGATACTTGGCTAATGTGAGGTGCAACTTGTTCCATACCTATTAACGGAGCACACTATATCTAACAATAAAAATATTATTCAGAGTTTATAATGACAATTTCCATGCCTTGCTCTTGAGAGCAAATTATCTAGGGACAGTGGAAAAAAAAATGTAGTGATGAATGCAAAGTATCTGCACTCACACAGTCGTTCATTGGCAGAAGACAGCCAATTTTACCTTACCTCTGGAGTTATCTACAAGAAAGCACACTGTATTTCTCTTTTATATGCTACCTTCTCAGAGTATCTGCAGTTTTACTGTGCATCCTCCAATAATACTTCTGAAAATAGATGTATGTGCCACTAACAGTTTACTTCCCCCAGTAGAAAGGAAGATGGAAATTTTTAACGGCGTGCTTTATATTCAGACATGGAATTCCTGTCCTAGAGAGGAGTTTGGCATCTGGAAATTACATTAAGGTCTATGAGCACTGGAGGGATTCTGTATCTCATGAAAAGTGCTTCATATTTTACAGAATTTGACCTTTGTGTCTTCTTTGCTCAGGGTCAGGCAACAGTATGTGTGTCTCCTTTCAGTGACATTTTTCGAGCAGGTGTGAAATTCAGTCACATTTGCCGGTGTCTGGTAGCAGTCTGGAAGACATGGTTTGTTAGGACACTGTTTTCCTAGCAAGCACTGAATCAGCACATCAGTTGCCTTACAGCTCTACTTCTTGTACTATCAAGTCAGGCCACAGATCCTTATACCTCAATATGTTCTTTATGGCAAGAGAATAAATCAGCTTATCCCAAATACTGTGATAATTCTGAACACAGAATAGTATCAACTCTAGAAGATTTGTAGGGGCAACTGGGAACTCTTCAGATTTCTGATTTTTTTCTTATGCATTTGGCTTCCTCTGGAAGGGTATTTTTATCTTTCCTCAGCTAACTTGAAGGTTCAGGATCCCAGTCAATACAAAATCTTGCAGATGATCAAATATCTCTGTAGAATCCTGTCACATCCCAACATTTTTCCAGTACCTTTTCATCTTTCGATTTTTTTTTTTTTTTAAGATGTTTTTCTGATAGACTTACTAAGTTCCTATTCCCTAATTTAAGGTATTAAGATGACCTTTTTTAATAAATAGTTGATCATTTGAGCTGTCTAATGTAAACACAAAGAACGTGTGAATATCCTCCTTTGCTCCCTGTGTGGAAAACTTCCTTTGAAAGTAATATTTATATATTGGATTGATACTGAACTGTAAATTTCAGATCAAGTTATCCTTTTTTTTTGATATTCCTTACAGTTCTGTTCTCACTTCCCTTAAATCTAATACAGCTGCAGTTGTCACATAGTATAATTTATAACAGTCTGCAATTTTATTTGTTTTGTAGTGGCTTTGTTATGACATAATTTCTTAGGAGTTTTCACTACATTGGCAAAATAATTAAAAGTAATGATATGGAATATGAAGATGTAGGAAAATATTTTCTATTTAAAATCATAGAATCATAGAACCATAGAATGTTCTGGGTTGGAAGGGACCCCCAGAGCCCATCTAGTCCAACCCCCCTGCAGTGAGCAGGGACACCATTACCCAGATCAGGTTGCTCAGAGCCCCGTCCAGCCTGGGCTTGAATGTTTCCAGGGATGGGGCCTCCACCACCTCTTTGGGCAACCCGTTCCAGTGCTTCACCACCCTCATTGTAAAGAATTTCTTCCTTAAAAATTCCAGTTCAGATATGCAGGGGATTTTTGTCATACTTTGCTAAGAAAATAGTTGAAAAGCTGCTTTCAACTCTCGTCCATCTTTCTGGTCAACCAAAATGTACCAACAAAAATAGTATTTTTATCCTTAATACATATCATACAAATTTAAGCTAACAAAATGCTAATACAGCCATAGAAACAGTCTATTTAATGAAGGAATATGAACCAGATATTTCTTTAGTTTTTTTTTTTTTTTTTTTTTTTCTCTGTAAAAGTATCTTTACAAAAATTAGTAATTTGGTTTGTTATAAAAATTCTAGTTTCATTGCTAAATCTCAAATAAGTTGTACAGTTTCTGTTTCTATAATGTAGTCTACTGTAAGTGTTTAAATGTTGGCATTGCCCAGGATAATTTTGAATTTAAATAATCCATACATTTTATTTAAAATGTAATCCTACTTATATCACCTGCCTAGATCACCTGCTTAGATCCAGCCTAGATCACATATGCAAGAAACTTCTAGCAGAACCTTTAAGAAGGTAAGAATTTTTCAATTTCTGAATAATCTTTTTCTGGTTAGACTTTTACCGGAAATAATGTTTGGTCAGGACGTGGGCTGCATGTGACTGAGAAGTTATATCACTTTAAATGACTTTATGTTGGGGCCAGCTGATTATTTAATGTTCTTAGGTTGGAATTAAGATAAAGATTCGTAGCAGGAGGACATGGACCTTATTTTATTCAAGCTGGTTCACTCCTCCTAGACTGAAATAATTTAATGTTTATGAAAAAGCAGTGTTTAGTTCAACAAATCACAATTTCTCATTTTTGATGAAGAGTTATACCTGAATGCATCAGCAGCTATTTAACTGGATTGTGGTTATTTGTTGAATAAGACATTCTAAAGCAAAGCTACCAGCTGGACATATTTTTAATTAGTTCATAAGTATTCAAGGGTATTCATTTTTTTTTTTTTTTCCTTTGAGAAAGCTCAGCCAAAATTTCTCATTATAGCAAAAGCCCTGACATTCATTATAGAGTATTAAGCTAGACTGAAGGTTGGGGAAGAAATTCAGTCAATGACTAGGTGATAGACTATCAAGGAACAATTTGAGTTTAGATCTGAAGGCTTATTATTGAGCACCTTTTTTAAACTTAATTTTTTATTACAATAAAGAGCCAGCTGCTTTGTTCTGTTTCTGTCATCATATTGCATGCTTTCTCTGATTCTGTTGCATTTCAAGCAAGGAGATCAGAAAGGACTTTTTGGACAGATGGTGGTGTTGACTCTGAGTTGTAATTCATATGCAGGCTCTGTCCAGAATGACATTTGTGCCATATGTACTGGCTTTTACATTCCCTTTGGAAATGGTTTTAAGTGCAGGAACAAACAGGATCTCAAAATATGTCATTTTTCATCCCCCCGTGGTTATACTAAATGTACCTCTGTGAGGTGTTAATGGACAAAGTGTCTCTCAAACCTCGTATCACATCTCCATAACTGTGAGGCCAGCCTCAGCTGCTGAGGACAGGTCTCCTAGGGGACCTAGTTATGCAAAAGATAGAAATTAACTTGCAGCAAGAGACAAAATTGAGATGAGATATGTAAATTTTAGTTGGTATTTGGAGCCACCCTTCTCCTTTTAGTGACATGGAAAGTGATGGTTGTGATTATAATAATTCATTATACACTAAAATACAGAAAACAAATAGGCAAAATACTATATTTAAACAGTGCAATTTTTTATAGTACAGTTTGTATTCAAAGGGTAGGGCTTTAGCTTAGCAGCAAGATCAACCAAAGGTAGGGCACAGGCTACAGGATACAAGGCACTCACTAACTGAGGCAATCTGGAAGAAAATTTCTTTGTGCAGATTACACCATATTTTATCTCTACAGGTGATTTTTCAGTTTCCATGAAGCTTAACTGGAGAGGTAAAGCAGGCAGACAAGATCATCAGGTGAGACCTAAACTTAGTCATATTTTTAAAATTGCACCAATTATTTTAGAAGCAAGATGTCATTTATCAGACTTCTTACAGTTTATGGGCCAAATCTTTGACTCTGTCAAAAGAGGATTAGGGGGTCCATCCCTGACAATTTTACAGGTCATTTGAGGATTTCCCTGTTAAAGGCAAGTTTCACATGTTACAAATGAACTGTTCTGGTATTTCATCACCTTTTCCACAAAAGCCTTTGGTAACAGAGTTATAGCTACAGCATCTCAAGGAAAATTAGTTAGGAATAATCTGTTGGAATTATAAAAACCCAGAACAATTCAAGCCTGATTTTCAGAAAGAAGAAGGTGCTTTAAAATATATATTACAATATGGAATGCAATGGGATATTAGGTACTTTAGACAATGAGAGAAAGATTGTAGAAGAACAATGAATGTCATAAGGATGGTCAGATGAAAATAGTCATATTTTTCCTTCTTAATAGCAGAAACAACACTTACATTGTATTTGTCTTTTTTTTTTTTTTTTCCCCACAAGTATTTTTTCTTCATACATGGATTTTATTTGTCTCTGAAAACAACAGAGCAGTATAAAGGAAAATGTTATTGCCTTTCTTTTAATGTTGTAGGGTTGAAAAATGCTATTTGTAATGACTCTTATGATACTTTCTATCATTGCAAAATATAAACCAATTTCATTATAATGTAATAAAATAACAGGCCCATAAGACATCATTGCGGATTTATATAAAGGGACTTCTGGTTTCAGATGAAATGTTCCTTTCAGATCTTGTTGAAGGAAAATTTTGTTCTATGCATAGCAGGTAAGAACAAACAAAACTCATGTGAATAAATATGCACTATGTATGTGACGATAGCACATCTGGTAGCTGCCAGATGTAACCTACTCTGTTCCTTGAGTGTAGTGAGAAAATGAAAACTTCTATATGCTATATCCTTTTTTTTTTGGGGGGGGGTAAAGCGGGGAGCTTTCAAGAAATCAATGTGCAGCCTCTGCAAAACATCATTGGTAGTTTCATCAGATTCTTAATCCTATTACAACAGTTGCTTACTGCCTTTTATTAATTATTGGGATCGTTAGGGGATTTTTTAAACTTTGTTTGTAATTGTTTGTTTGGGGGGTTTCTGTGTTTCCACAAGATTTGTTTTTCTTATTTATTTGTGGGGGTTTTGCACCAAGCTTGGTGCTAAGGACCTTATCTCACCCTAGCCAGCCTTATTGAATCTGATTTTCTCTCTCATTGAGTTGATATGCTTGAACTACTGCCAAGCCACCTTGATTTTTATTCTATTACCAATGCTAACATTATCCTGAATATGTGTCTTGGGAGGAAGGGGTGTGTATTAATGTTATCTTTAAATTACTTAAATTAGCTGAAGAGAAAATACATTCTTCTTAATAAGCTACCAAAATCTGTAAAGAAGAAGAGAAAATACATTCTTCTTAATAAGCTACCAAAATTAAATTAGCTGAAGAGAAAATACATTCTTCTTAATAAGCTACCAAAATCTGTAAAGAAGGCAAGAGTGGGGGGATAAAACAGAAAGACATTACTTCTAGCCACTCATATTTTGTTAGGTAATTTATCACAAATACCATGGACTTTGCTAACATTTATTTACATGTGTTGCTGCACATTCTTCCAGCCCCCTTCCTTCTTGGAGACAAGGGAGAATTTCTCTGATCTCTGAGGTGGAAACGGTTAAAATAAATCAATATTGCAAGAGTGGGGGGATAAAACAGAAAGACATTACTTCTAGCCACTCATATTTTGTTAGGTAATTTATCACAAATACCATGGACTTTGCTAACATTTATTTACATGTGTTGCTGCACATTCTTCCAGCCCCCTTCCTTCTTGGAGACAAGGGAGAATTTCTCTGATCTCTGAGGTGGAAACGGTTAAAATAAATCAATATTTCATTCTTTTATAAAAGACTGTACCAAATTTTCAAGTAGTATTAACATTGTCTGGTCTGATGGATGTCAGTTGTAACACCTTGGAGTGCTAGAGTTCTAAAAGATCAAGGAAAATAATTATTAACTAAAAAATTATCTCAGCAGATCATTTATATTCTCCCAAGTTAAAACAACAGCAAAATGTGTTCTGCAATTCTAGCTATTCTCTAGGTGTGAATGTAGATGGCCACATAATGTAACAAACTTTCACAAAAAGTATTTTAGAAAATAAAACTCTTTGATCTTTGTTTATTACAAAATCATTGTGTGTATTAACACTGAATTATCATCTCCTGGTCTACAATCTGTAAAGATGATGAACAGGTTTTACCTGGAAAACTTTTCAAGTGGAAAATAAATGTGATTATTTATGACAATATTTTTATAAAAATTCATATAAAAAACGCAAAGGAACTTTTCATATGACCTGATGTTTTACAATGAATTTTATCCTGGGCTGAATTAGGAGAACGGGTGCCAGCAGGATGAAGGAGATGATCCTTGCCCTCTCCTCATCACTGCTGAAGCCACACCCGGAGTACGGTTTCCAGTTCTGGGCTCCCCAGTACAAGACAGACATGGACCATGGACACATGTCATTATAATAACTACAAATTTCGTATTAAATATTTTAACTATTTGCAAATATAGAATACATGTTGTGTGTTCTGAAGATTTTCAACCATAGTAAACATATCTTCACGAGAGATATCTGCCTTTGAAAAGAAAGTAAGTAATGCTTGAGTCTCAGTTCTCCTGTACTTCATACTTGTAAGCAAAAATTCTTAAGCACTATTTCTGCACTAGCTCTCGCAAACAGACCCTATTATCAATATTTCGTTGTCTGTGAGAAATAAATTTACTGAAATTGAAAGATATCTGTAAATAGTTTTCAAGATCAGATGTAAAATATTACCCAGATTAGTCATCTAAATCCGGATTTAGTTATCAAAGAAATAAAGAGAATAGTAGACATACAAAGTAAACTCCTGCTGGTATTTATTTGAGCCTAAGAGAAAAAAGAAAAAAAAAAAAAAGTCATTGTTGTATTAACAATATAGTTCAAACTAATATCTTACGCCGTTTCTGCAGATGAATACAGAAAATGTACACATTCTAGTGGCAACCTTTGTTCAAAGGCACCTTAGAGTTATTTATTAAGACAGTAATGGCAAAGTCTGGAAAATATTTGATCTGTTAGATGGTTACTAGTTTTCTAGAGAAAAGAAAACTCATACTAGTATGGCACCTATAAATCAAGAATAGATAATATGACCAGAGGTAGTATTAGAAATTATTGCCCGAGTACTAATTATCACCAGATTACCACGGTAGAAATAGGATATCTTATCTAGAGTGTTGAAGTAAATTAAAGATCCTCATTGATGGAAGTATGCTGTTGGACAAACTAAGAGCAAATACTAAATTGTAACAATGACACAAGGAATAATGAATTTGGGAATTAGTAGTTAACAGTAATGAGAAGCTAATGAAGAAGCTAAAGCTTAATGAATGTACATTCATAAATTGTGCTGCTGTGAACAGCAATGACTCACACAACAGTATTGTAAATGATGCACAGAATTGTGGTTTACGGCATTAGCCAAATTACCTTTATTTAAATCAGAAGCTTTCTAAATTCAAGGAAAAGTAAATAAAGTTATCATTAGCAATGTGTTGCACTAGTGAAGATAAATTGGATAGCTCTAATCAATGAGCACCACTTTATATTTAAGATTATGAAGAACTTGCTCTTTGATTTGTCTGTAGTTTTTCTTTAAGATAGGCTAGTCACTGGCAGGATTAATACTAAGAATTATAATGGTAACTGAAAGAAAGAGATGAGATTTAATATAAAACCACATAATCTATTCTAGGAAAATTGAAAAAAAAGGATTTGTTTAGGATTGTAATTGAATAGTGAATGTCTGTAATGTTAATTCAGAAGATTCATAAGCATACTGTAGCTGTATAAATACATAAGTGTTAATAAGAATATGTGGATCTTTGAAAGAGTATGGTGAAATGTAGTTCCTTACTGAATGCAATATTGGTTTTACAGTGTCATTATATTGGCAATAGTGATAAGCCATAAGCCTTCACAGGTCTCTATAAAGAAATAAAGAGTTCTTGTAGTAGAGTTTGCTGTTTCTTTGAAGGAGAAAGAAGAATCTTAGATACATAGTTTTACATATTTAATGTGTATTTTTTTTTTTAATCATGGTAAAAGTACGCAGAAATATATCTGTACAAAATAAATCCCACTTTGAGAAACTAAAATTTTATTTTACATTCTTCCTTTTTTCCCCAACCAAGTGGGTTGTACTGTATACCTGAATAGTTCTGTAAGCTCCAGAGATATGTACAGAATAAAAGTTCTTAGTACAAATACAGTTGCCAAAACATACCCTTTTCCTGTATTTAGGCTCATATGATACTTTTCAGATAAACAAATATAATCAATTTCTGCCCCTAGCAAACAGAAATTTGTGCTAGGCATGCCAGATAACATCAAACTCCTAAAAGAGAGGAATTAAAGGACAGGAAAGGTACAGATATACTATAGAATAAATGGGACAGTAATTTGTCAACATGTTTTTGTCACACTCAGAATATACTGATTTTACAATAAGGTATCAGGTGTGGGATTTTTTGCCAAATACATAAGCTGTAACTGTGGCACATTATAGTCTGAATTTCTTCAGCACTGCAATAAGGCATTCCAATTGTTCTTGGATAGAGAAGAAACTACTATGTCTATTATTTCTCTTGCTACTGCATAATAAATCATTGGTTTAAAACTGCATATTTTTTTACAACAAAATAAAACAAACTTTTCTCACAAAGACACTCAAATCAGCTAGGATGTACAGATGATTGGAATATATGGATTATGGTAAAAATCCTCAGAAAAAAAAAAAAGTAATAGGTGATGTGTTAGAGGTGAAATATTTCCCAAATTAATTCTTTTTAGTAATGAATAAAAATTTTTTATACATACAAGTATTTTAGAATTTTGATGTGAAAATTAGGTGCAAGGAAAGATAACAGTGAATAGAAAAAAGGTAGATGGAATTAAGTCAGAAAAGAAAAAAAGAGTTCTGAGGAGAAGACTGATTCACTGAAGCTAGTCTTGTCAAAACACAAGTTTAAATTAAATCTGATGTCTTGGGGAAAAACACTAAGGAAATAAAGGTTAAATTGAATTGTTGTAATTTCATACCTTGCTCAGGCTTTCATATACTTTTAAAAAAATTTTTAGAAATAAATGTTTCCCTTTCCCCCCCCCCCCCCATATTCACA
>KL281767.1:33041-65759 GCA_000699545.1 Podiceps cristatus
TCAGATATTTGGAGATTTCAAATAGTTCTGAGGAAAACCCTTACATACTGTGAAAAAAATCTAGAGGAGAAAACCTACCTTTCAGAACTTGATGAAGAAAATATTCACTCTTTGCAATCAGTTTTACTAAATTTACTCCTTTCCTCTACAGACTTGAATCCAGTCATTGCTTTGATGAGCCAGCATCCTTTTTCTCATGGAGGGTTGAGGTAAAAAGTCTTTTCTACTCAGAGTGCTGAACATTAGCACCCCCACCCACGTGACCTACCTTCTCACCAAATGGTCAGAGATCCACGTGGATAATACCCTGCCCTGTTCTAGGGAAAAAAAAAAAAAAAAGTTTCCAATATCATTTGGGTAGAGATGGGAGGAATGAAGAGATACTTCAACAGGCCAAATATGCTACCTTTTTCTATTGGTGCCTTTCTGTCAATGGTGATATCTGTACATCTACAAATAAATTTCAAATAAGGTGGTACTGTAGCAGCTTTTCAAGGACTCTTAGAGCTTTTATTTAGAGGAGGAGTTGAATCTCTGTTGGGGATGGGCACATGACCAGTTTCCTCTCCGAAGTACCATACACTAAGGCATGTAGCATGGGGAACAAACAAACCGGAGATCTGTGTGCTATGGTTGCTTTGAGATGAAATAGATGTGGTGGGATAGGTCACACAACTGGTGTGCTCCATTGAGTGGATATAGGTTTTTAGGAAGGACAAGCTGGGAAAATGAGAGGGAGATGCCCTTATGTGAAAGAGCAGCAAAAAAAATGGATTGGATGATGAGCCACTCAAGAGCTCAGGATCAGTGGGCAGACCAACAAGGGTAGTGTTGTGGTGGGTACTTTGATGACAGCTTCCTGGCACAGATGATGGAGGAGCAGATGGTAAGAGGTGCTCTTCTGGACCTGATAGTTACAAAACAAGAAGTACTTGCAGGAAATCAGAAGGCTGGGGCAGCCTTGGCTGCAGTGCTTATGAGACAGTGGAGTTCATAACCCTGGGGCAGGGCAGGGGTGCAAAACAAAAGCAAAAAGCAGAATTGCAGCCTTGAGCTTCAGAAAGTAGACTTCGGCCTCTTTGGGGACCTGCTTGGGAGTATCCCATGGAATACAATTGTGGAGAGAAGAGGTATCCAGGACAGCCAGTTGATTTTCAAGGGTCACCTCCAAACTCAAGAATGGCCTATCCTGAGGAAAAGAAAATCCAGCAAAGATGGCACAAGGCTGGCATGGATGAGCAAGAAGCTCCTGAAAATACTCAAATATGAAAAAGAACATGTAGAGACGCTGGAAGAAGGGTCTGGTGATCCAGAAGGAATATAAAGTCACTCTCAAAGTCTGAGGCGTAATTTTAGAAAGTCAAAACCCACCTGTAGCTGAATCTGACAAGGGACATAAATACTAACAAGAAGGGCTTCTGCAGGAATATCAGAAAAAAAGATGCCTTCAGGAAACAAGTTACAACATTGACAATTGTCAGATGGTGTTTGACACAAGTCATACATATAGCATATGACATATTGTGTTATTTAACCATTCTGTAAATGTTTTGGTAAAGGAAAGTGGAACTGTTTCCTAGGCATTGAATCAATCATAAATAATAAGAAGAAAAGAAGACTAAGTTTAAAGATCTTGTGAAATCTTTAGAAAATAATCAAACATGTAAAAGTCCACAGAAACACTTTACCTTGTGTTGCTTAGAATCATAGAATTGTTTAGGTTGGAAGAGACCTTTAAATTCAAGGAGTCCAACTGTTAACCTATCACTGCCAAGTCCACCACTAAACCATGTTCCTAAGCTCCACATCTACATGCCTTTTAAATACCTCCAGGGATGGTGACTCCACCACTTCCCTGAGCAGTGTGTTCCAGTACTTGACAACACTTTTGGTGAAGAAATGTTTCCTAATGTCCAATCTAAACCTCCTTTGGTGCAACTTGAGGCCATTTCCCCTTGTCTTACTGCCTTTTATTTGGGAGAAGAGATTGACACTCACCTCACTACACCCTCCTTTCAGGTAGTTGTAGAGAGCGATAAGGTCTCCCTGGAGCCCCGTTTTCTCCAGGCTAAGAGTTTTCTAGCATGTTGATGACTGAATCAGTAGTTCTGAATGAATTTTGTGTAACTTTGGTTAGAAATTACTTATCTAATTCTAGAAATGGAGTATCAGCTATTTTGTAGAAGATGAAAAATGTGTAGGTCAGTTGAAATGAAGAGCAAATTTATTTTGGTTATGTATTCCAAATGCCTTTTTTTTTTTTTTTTGTATTCCAAAGTGTTTTTTTTTTTTTTTTTTTTTTTTTTCCCCCAATCAGTCCTATTACAAACTTATGCATGCAACCCAAATATGCAGTGATAATTCAAAGATTCTGAGATATAACTGAGTCTTATTTCAGTGGGGTATGGGATCTGTGTATTTGCTGCTTCATAAACAAATCAGAGGGCTGTCATGTAAACTTGATATCTGAAAGAATAATAAAGAGTAAGTTAACTGAGCTCTTCTTATGCACAACAGTTAAAGATACATAATTCAGATGTTTTAACATTGAAGACACCAGTAGTACATCATTTCAAAAGAAATCTTACATTGTCCTCCTATTCTATTTTGGAAAAACCACCGAGCACAAGGCTTTAATTAAGCCATTAGGGTTTCCCCAGATGAGGAGTCTGAAGATCAGTGATAAATCTGAAGACAAATCTACCACATGACAAGATTGCAGAATGAATCATAGGATTATACATCTTTAATTTTTAATAATCAGAACTGCTAAGCTTGGAAAACCACAAATGCTAATATGAGTAAACTCTGGAAAACTGCGTAAACTGAATACTTTGCACTCCTTTAAGTTAAGTTCACTGCTGAATAGAGTAGACCAATGGGAGAACATTGTATACGCACGGCAATCGTACAGGAAATGGTCAGGAATGGGATCTTTGACAGATAGCAAAACCTCACTATTTTATAGTAGTGACAAGGTCAGTCAAGTAAAAAATAAATGGCAGAAAGTGTGTCAAATGGTAGGCAATCACTGTTCTGAATCCAATGGTAGTCAATCTATTGTCTAGGGATAAAAAGCATTTGCAAAAATATCAAATTCATCCATGAATATGTACTCACCAAAATAGGTTCCCTGTAATAGTCAGAAGTATCCTGGGAGATTGTAGTACTAAATAAAATAGGAATGTATCTTCATAACACAATGAATAATTAAATGTTACTAGATTGTATCATCATTCTTCCACATAGCAATATTCTCAGAATGATATACAATACTTTCTTTGCTGTTAATCAGACTGATCATATACCTGTTGATTGTTACAATGCCCAAAAAATATAGAAAAATTATGGGGAATTTATTGCATCTTGGATGACTTGTTTAAGGACAGTACTATGGAGAAAGGAGACACAATAAGGAAACAGTTGAAACAAATTAACTGTCAGGGGCATCAAAGAATGTCTGAGAAACGCAGGATTATGTCCAGTAATCTCAGGTACTACTGATGGAAAATGGAAGAAGTAAAGTTAACACAAAAGACTAAAGGAACCACTCTACATATAAAGAAAAAGGGGATAATTTAAAAATAATTATAAGGCAGCATTTGGAAAGTGAAGCTCATCAAGACTCTTTTGCAGTCAAAACTGCAGTCTCAGTTTGAGACCACAATATAACCAGGAGAGAGACCAAGAAACAGTTGTGACAATGCAAAAAACAATGCCTGCCTAGCTTGGCAATGAGCGAATTAAAAATAGAAAAGATGATGTGACTACAGGAAACAAATTTAACTACAAGTTAAGCTAATAATGAACAAAACAAGGAAAAAAATTACAGAATATACAAAAGCAAATATGTAGGACACCTGGAACATCGTTGTAAAACAACTGTTAAAATAGATTTGAGAAGAAATGAGAATCTGTAGAAACAGAACACTTGTTACTTGGGAATTCAAAAGCTTTTGAATTGATTTCCAAAATAACGCAAAGGGGTTTTGAATGGTTTTAGCAGTATAAAAAGTTCTTAAAAAATGAAAAAAAAACCAGATGCTAGTGGTAACCCAAAATGTCAGTGTTGTAATGTTTGATTTTTATGGCCAACAACTAAGGAGATGAAAAGTTAGTAAGAAAGACAAAAAATTAACTGTCAACAGCAGGACAAAATATGGGGCCATCTAAGAATATATGAGTATTAAATAACAGGTGAGTAAGTTAGTACGGATTTCTATGAAGCACAAATGTATGAACTGGAAATACAGCAAGATAACAAAATAGCATTACTCTGTATAAGGTAAAATCAGGATTACCCAGTTTGTATTCAAACTGTGACAAGTTCTTCTTGCTTTCATTACACTGAACACAAAGCAGAGGTGAAAAAACTTCTTGGGGAAGCCCATGGCATCTTCCAGAGCCTGAGTGCTGAAAAAGATAACAGTTGTTGAGAGTAATGTAGTTCAAGAGTTATTTCGTTTGTAGCCCTGAAGAAATGTATCCGTGTTTCCTGTCAGACAAAGAAGTTTCACATTAGTATTACTGTGTTGTTCTAGTGAGTCGCATGTCTTCTATGTCCGCAGATAATATAAGCCTTTTCCCAAACATCTGTGTCAACAAGGTATGTAGAAAACAGAATGTTAGCCTGATAAAAATATACAGCACAAGCTTAAACCTTCATGCAAAAAACATTACCACACTTAATCTAGAGTATCCAGAAGTGTTGTGTTGCATTGGATTGACTTTGGCAATAAGTATGGACAGGTACAAAGTCTGTGCTTCTTCAGCCACTAAATGCATAAAAGAAATATCCATCTATTACATAAACACACTCCAACCATCCACAATGTAGATGGTGCAATATAGGAGGAAAAAAAAAGAAAAAAATAATCCCTAGATGTTAATCTTCTAAGGGAAAAGATTAAGCTGTCCTGCTACAAGGCATGGTCTTTCAGCAATGCTGAACAGGCATCTGGAGAGAATGGAGGTTGGGTTTTGAATGTGAGGGGTTTTTTTTTGTTTTGAAATCATAGCCTTCATTGAACAGGTAGCAATTATGAAGTCTGTATTTAGGTGAGCATAAAAGACATTTTTTGTCTCTTTCCAGCCTTCTATAGGAAAGTAACGTTTCTTTATAAGAATGCACTTTCTGTCAGACTGGCTTTCCATTGTGTTTTTATTTATTTACTGAAAATTCTTCACACAAACTTGGAAATAGGCTAAGACCATTGTGTGAGTTCAAATTAACAGGCAAGAATCACAAGTACATTCATTTTAGTATTCAGTGTAAATTGCACCAAATTCTTCAGTAGACAAAATGTTAATGCTTTTGGCGGTATCTGTTCCACAAAAACATAGGAAAGACCATGTTGTTTTTTATTATAAAAACCCATTATTATTTTAAGTTAAAGAAGGAGATGCAAGAGATTATCTGTGTTGCTGTTCATGATTTCCCTGATTTCACAGAGATTCTTTTTCCTTTGACTTTTCACAGACAAACCAAGAAGTATCTCAGTGAGATACTGAACTGATCCTCTAAATGTCTGTAGCCAGAGGAGGTGGAGAATGACTCAGTTGGAAACCAGTTTGCAGCTTAGTTTGGACACAGGAGATCCATACTAAATTTTCACACCCGGACACTAACTTTTGCTCTGCTGCAAAAAACATTGAGACACAAATGTAAATGGGATATTCTAGGATGTAATTCCATCTTCTTGCGTTTTGGTTGAGGAGTGTGATGGGGAACAAAGTGGTTTTTGGGGGTTTTGTTTTGATTAATTTTACAAACCAATGTGTAATATGAATATTTCTGAAAAACATGCAAGAATCCATATAAGAAGGAAATTTTTGAATTTCAATTTTATTCTGTCAAGTTAGGAAAGAAGGAAAGAATCAGATCAGTGACTACTCTTGTGTGCTATTTATCAAAACAATATGAAAGAACAGAATTAGTTGTCAAAGACATCTCCAGCAAGATAAGTTATTTTGAAGTGCTCTGAGAAGCTGATTTTTGTAAACATTGCCCACATCTTTCTTTCACAGTGAAATATTAGTAAATTATTCTCACACCTATGCCCAAGAGGCATAGAAAACAGACAATGGGAGAAGTTACATCTTTTCTGTGGTCATTCAATTGTTTCTGTTTTTTGCTAATGCATCGTCCTCAATGGCCCTGGCATTGGAATTAATTAATCCAAGGATAAATCTACTAATGTGTAATAGTCTTTAATTTGAAGATGATGGATTAAGAAGATTACTCAATTGTGAGATGTGGAACAAATGAATAAGCATGTTCCAAAGTTGTACCTGTCATTGAGTAAATTAAAAATACGTCCTATTACATAGTTAACATGATTTTGAGTCAAATATGCTGTATACAACAAAAAAGTCCAATTAGCTCCTACTTCTTTATTATTTATCATGAAACTACTTTCTATTTAGATATAATTTTCTGGGAGACTTGATTAAGTCCAGATGGTCATTTATTCCTCAACAGAACTAGCTGTGTTGCTCTTGTAAGTTTTTTATTGCTCTTTCGTAAATAATGGGTTTTCTTATATATACAAGTTAGAAAAAAGCCATATTTCCTCAGTTTTTACATTCCCCTACCCCCCTTATATATACAAGTTAGAAAAAAGCCATAATATTTCCTCAGTTTTTACATTCCCCTACCCCACTTAAACTTCTATAACAGTACCGTGGAACAACATACATCAATGAGAGTAGAAAGATTCTGAAATATGAAGGTGAAAGTTAGATACATACGACCTTTTTTGTGCACTTGAACATCACCTACGAAGTCTCTCCAGAAGCCACCACTTATTGCAGTAATAAAAGACTAATTGTGTTACTTTCTGGTTTTCTGCAATAGAAAGAGTTAAACAAAATAAGCCCTGTTAATGAAGAAAATATGAGCCTATTACATATAAAACTCAAGCTGGAAGATAAATCTATGAAGAAAGCACCTGAAATGTCTCTTTCTTTGTGTAGCTATTCCTTTATTTTTAGAAAAAAGTGTATGATCCATTATGAAAAGTACAGTAAAGACAAGACTGTTCTCCTGTAAAAGAAGATTTCCATCTCATACATGGGAGCCTCTGCCATTCACAGTTGCCATCTGCGAAGGACCACAGATCACCACTGTAATGAAATCTGACCTTAGCAGAATGAATGTGTCATTCAGAAAGGTAAGGTCTTACCTTGTCCTCAAGAACAGTAGGTGCTGCATCACAGCAGCGTTTAGGGACTGCAAAATCTGGGAGATGTTTGGTAAATCATTAGGGACTATATAGGCAGGGGTGCAGGAACGTGCCACTCTCACCCATTTACCAGATAAAGAGAACTCTGAACACATAGGTGGTACCTTGATACCCTGCTACTGTAACTCAGCAATGTCTTTAGCTCTGGACACTTCTAAGGACTCAGAAACAGGCATCTGCTGAGTTACTGAGAGACAGGACTATGAATCATGAAGTAACCTGCATCATGGATCATGCCAGCTGATAAGGAACCCTAGTCCTGACTCATTTTTTTCCCTTTTGTGGCTTCCTCTTGTGCATAAGGTCTTCATAGACTTTACTTTTTCTAGACTGCTAGTGTGATCATACCACACTATTTACATCCAGAATGTGTCTCTTGACAAATGCAACTACTTTAAAATGTCCTGTCTTTTTGGACCAAAAGTAGTTAGAACCAACACTCATGAACGAGTAGCAAACTTTATGCAAATTTGATGACCCTGAATTTTTACTGCCTAAAAGGGTAAAAAGAGCAATAAATCCTCTACAATTTCTCTGGAACTGTTAAAGTTACCACTTCATCTGTTTTTCATTCAATGAAGAGGTTTTGCAATGTGAGGAACCAGAGTAGTTCATGTGTTTAACTTACTCATTAAACACAAGACTATGCTAAAGGGTCAGAAAAAGAGCCTTGACAGGAAGCTAAAGCCATTCTAGGTTCACAGCATAATGTCAGAATGTTCACACTATTGTTCTAAATTTAACTAAATTAGATTTTCAAAGTGAAATGAGAATCAACTGTATCTTGTTGTTGTTGTTGTTTTGTTTTGGTTTTTTTTGTTTGTTTGTTTGGTTGGTTGGTTGGTTTTTTTAAACTGTTTACTGTATACCAAATAAATATAGCTTGAGCACATTTAAAAACTAAAATTTTGTAATTACCAGAAAACACAATGTCTTGGAAGATGTTTAAAATTTTCAAGTTTAAGAAAGGAATAGTTTTTTAAACATTTGGAACCAAATAATCACTGAAAAAGATAGACTGAAAGGGACCTTGAGGCCAGATTCCAACTTGCTGCGCAGAGCTGGTGAACACGGACCGGGTTTCCAAGGCTTTATCCAGCTGGATGTTGAAAATCTCCCATTTCTTTCCATACATTTTAAAAATTGAATAGCAATCAGAATTTTAAAGACTTTATCACTTCACATTACAGTGTCTTCTAGTGTCATCAAATTTAACTTGCAAACTAAACCTTCAGAACTCCACCAATGAAGCTGAAAGGTCCCTCTGTGAAATGAAGAGCTCTCTTTCACAGCTGCTCTCTTCTCAGGACTCAGAGAGTCCTAAAAAACCCACAGACAATTAAGGAGTTGTTCAATGAAAAGTGTCATTAAAAAAAGGAGCAATATAGTCTCCTCAAAAAACCCTCAAAAAACAAAAGCCAAAACACATAGCTATATATTACCGTAGGTAAAATGATTTTCGTTATTAATGTGCTAACAGACTTTTTTCTTTAGCAGTGTTGAATATGACTGAACATCTGCTATGGATAAATACATGCAGTGTTTAAACAAATGTGCCAGGTGGCATGTTGGTATGTTGAAACCACCCTGTGGACTTACCTCTGACCAGCTAACAATTTTTGCATTTAAAAAAATACAGTAAATGAATTTAAAAATATAATGAACAAAACAAAACAAAGCAAAAAACCAACACTGAACTAATTCAACAGAGACTCAGTCTAAGAATCTGTTTGACTCATATAACAGACCCTCTTTTTATTAGTTTTTTTTAATTTTTTTATTAGTTTTATTTATTTTTTTGTCTAAACTGGAAAAGAAAAGAAATACTTCAAAATGCTTTGGTAGCTAGCTATAAATACTGTTTACCCCACCTTTCTTTTTTCCAGATTAATGTTTCTTTCTTGTAGGACATACCGTAAATGATCTGCAAGGTACATGAATTCTCATAACGGCATATGTCTCTAGGTTGACAACCAATGAAGTTGCTTATTGCATAGTGGTAGCTTCTCCAATTGGTTGGGAGTGGTTCAGGTATAGGGAGTGGCCATCATCTGGGTACAAGTATAGTTGAGATGTATGGTTGTATGATGTGCAAACAAATTCTAATTCTCAACAGAAAATCTAAGATTATGTTGAATATATTTGTTTACTAAATGGATCCAAAGTCATGTGCCTTCCTGCAGTATGCACTTCAATAATTTCTTTATATTTTATATATTTCTTTATATATTAAAAAGGGACAAGAATTCTTACACTTAGTAGCTTGCTTGCTTTTACAGCTCATCACTGAGAAAAATAATGAATTAAATGAACTGCAATCTTAGTTGATATTAAATTCATTTAAATTGTGGTCCAGATAAATGAACCTGCCCTTTCATTTACCATATTATCATTAATAGTTTCTGAAGTTGTTACTGAATATCAATTATACCATCATAAATATGATTCATATCTGTGTCAGAATGATTCTGTCAGTGACATGAGCTTGCATGAAGGGTTTTTTTCTTTCTTTCTTTCTCACTTGATGTTCATTTCCAGATCTCAACTGTCAGAAAGAAAACACTATGAGAGAAATGAGAATTAAAATCACCTAGTTTTAGATATCAATTTGCAGATGATTATAAAGGGTGCAACTCCTTTCCATCTCAAAAGAATAATAGAACTTCTTCTGAAAAGTGTCAGTCATATCACCTCTGCTCCTGCTCTGAATTGACCTTGGGAAAAACTTGTAATTTCTCATTAACTTTTCCCATGGATTCAGTTCAAGCTTGTCATAAGCCAGAGGAAAGCCTGCAGTACGTGTCAACACAGAAGAGGTTGGATTCTGATTTCAGATAGAGGATGAACCATTTGAAATATATTCTTCTGTACTTTGCAGTAAAATTTTACAAACCTTATGGCAGACTTTACAATTGCATACATAAGCTTGATAATTGATAGGAATATTTGAAAACTTCCACATTTTCAAATTTTTAAATTTAATGGGTATAACTTTTTAAATCTTCATGAAACATACAGCTTTCTGATTAGCAAAATATTGTTAATATTCCCAGGGAAAAGAATAATGTCTTTTTATACCTTTCATATGTGTTTGAGACTGAAAGTTTCCTCCTCTGAAAATTTTAGTCAAGAAACTGCTATCAAATTCTTTTTCTCCTTCTCAATGAAATGAAACAAAACAATAACATATTAACTACAATTATTTCACAGAAAATACTGATATCTGTCTGTAGTGCCTCTTTATACAAAAGTAAGTCTGTACTGTATAATATAAGAGGAATTGACAAATAATTCATTTGTGATAATGAGAAGTTTGGTTGGAGAGCTGCAAAGCAAGCTGGGAATGCTTTTTTTTTTTTTTTCTTGTGACGCTGTACTTCTCTACATGCAGCTATGACCACAAATAGCAAAGTTTCCCTTTCATGTCTCTCTGTGTCCAAACTAGCTTATCCATTCTGATGTAACTGTACAGACAAGGGCTATCCAATTCAAGACATAAACGACAGGCAGCTAAGCTCCATGGGGCATTGGCTTATCTTATACAACACCAAGTAGTGTATGCCAAACTCGTAAAGAGTAGAAGTAATAGTTCCCCAAATAATACAAAATTACTGGAAACTGGGTAAGGTTCTAATTGTTTTGTGCCTTGTTTTACAAGGCATATCCATCTCAACAGCATGAGTCTGTCTCCTGAGATCAAGGGCAGTCTTTTCACTGATTTTGACAGGAGCTGAATAAAATCTATACAGGATGGATTTCATACTGGTAAAATATGAAATGTGGAACATAAGTGGTAAAAGTAAAGAAAAGAGAAGGCAAAACTGTTGTGTCCATAGCAAAAACAATTTTGCACTAGAAAAATAGCAGCTTACTGGTGAAATCTTTGTAGTAGAAACTGTTGGTTTGAAGGCAAGTTCATATTAGAAGCTGACAAGGCTTTCTATTATTCAAAGAAGTCAGTATGTTGATTGTTAGGTTAGAAGATAAAGAGAGTGGCAGCTTGCCTTTCTAGAGACTGCTGGAATCTCCCCAGTCTTGTCAACACATTGCTGCTGCTTGGGATACAAAGTGCGGTCTTAATTACAGCAACATAAGAGATACCACTGGTACAGGTCGCATTGCCTGAGATGTACTGATATATTCATGTTTTCTATCATTTTATTCTGTGATCATGAAAAGTAACTGTAAGTCTCACTGAAATAAAAGACTGTATGGTGTTAGAATTTTCACGCTTAGCTAAAAGACACATTAATTAAGAAATTAAGCCTTCGTTGCCCTTTCAGTTGAGAAGGAAATGTTGGATGCAGTACTTCATAGAAAGTAATTGATGTAATTGTTAAATTAATGACTGGAAGCCAACAACTTTTAAATTAATGAATGAAAGTCAACAGCTCTTACTATCTGTGCCTTGTATATATATGTGTGTATTTGTATTACAGAAAAGTGCAGTGAGTTCCTAGTCTTCAGAGAGAGCTCTGTCTTCCTTTAAGTGTGTGTGAGGACATCAGCATAAACAGAAAACTACTCTGACATTAATTCTCTAGATAAACCATTTTTATACTTTTTTGCTTTAATATGCTTACGATAGTTTTATGGGCAGGTAAGATTCGATAGTGCATACGTTATATGACTTAGAATACTATTTTCAGTGAAGAAGGAAGTCATGGTATGCACATAATTTTAAAGTATTCACTGTGTGGGGAAAAAAAAAAAAACAAACAAGAGAGATGGATTATAAATAGAGGTGTTCTCAAAAGACTAGTTACTTTTTTGTTGGACAAAGTTAGTTATTGAAACTTGGGAACCTGAAGTCTATTTTAAATGTAAACACCTGTAGCAGTGTAGGTTAATTAAAATCCTTCCAAACTGTTTCTTACTTGCTTATGTCAATTACATCAAGATCCAGCCTGTTTTTCTAAGGTTTCTTCAAATAACATAAATGCTGTCTAATGGATATTAACAAAGAACTGCAGAAATTTATAAAAGATGGGTCTATTTTGGAGTTTATGGGAATTTCTGTTAATTTTCTGAATAATTATTGAGTGTTTAAAAAAGTACCAAAAACTCTAAATATAGGCTTAAGCTCTGTATTGAGATATATACATTTGCCATGTAGTTTTGATTTTATTATCTACAATTTGTTTTAAAACCAAGCTAGGTCATTAATGACTAAAACTTGTTGTCTGTGATCAGACTTTAGTGAAAGGACTTGTATGTGCCTGTTTCCAAATCCTTACTCTCCCAGGGATTAAATACAACTGAGCTGGCACGATCAGCTGCTCTTTAAAGATGATTCCACTAATACCTCAGATGAATTGGCAAGGCTGAAAATATTCTAGCTTTCCCTTTGTCTTTATCTCTTTTGTGAACAGATGTATAACTTGTCTACAAGAAAAGCTTACAATTTCTTGAGACCACTGAATTCAACCGAAATACAGAAGCAGGGCAGTTCAGGCCACCTGCAATAGTGAAACAAGAAATGTTACTTCAAGTCTCTTTTAAATATAGTATGCTTTCTTGTTTTCCTAGCATTTCAGGGAGAACAAGGAGAAAGACAATGTGACACGGAAATGATTGATAGAAGAAACACTGATTCATAAGCATGTGCTAAGTAACATGTTATGAAACTGTTCAGTAACAATTTATGTGTGTTTTCTGTGTAAAGCTGGTGAAGTGACACTCCAGAGAGAACAGATAATAGCTGTATAATATTAATTTATGTAATATCCATTATAAATGCACTGCAGCAAAAGTTCAGTGCGGGGGATGGTTGAAACTGAAATAATTGGTCTTGGACTAAATGGTGACAGGATAAATCATTTTATAGTATAGCAAGTCATTTAACTCTTGGAAGAACTGTTAAATGCAACTGTGTCTTTATCCAAAGTCTAAATTCATTGACACAACAGAAGCATGAAATGTGAGTCTCCATGCCTACATTTGTATCGGGTAGGAAGCAAATGGCTGGGATTAGGATTAAGGAGGGACAGTAAGAATTTGCTGGAGGGAGAACCTGAATAGGACCATCCAATCTGGAGAGCAACACACTCATTACCTAGATTCAGAAGTAAAGGCAGGATTCACATGTCACCATGAACCCCTGACTGTGGATTAGATCTTTGACTATATGACCAGAAAAAGCTGAGTACCTCAGTAACTATCTATTTATTAAATGTAATTAGACTACTTTTTGCATTTATAAACCTTTGACTCCAGTCTTGCATTTAAGACCCAGACATTAAGTCTTGCTGAATATATCCTTTGCTTGTTTTTCCAAGAAACATGATGCTGAAGGCATGGTGATGTATGGCATGATGCTGCATGCTCACAAACATAGGGTGGGTTTTCTCCTAAGGAAAGGGAAGAATCTAAATAAAGTATCATATAAGGGAACTCCCAAGAGAACTGCATCTGCAAATATGTTTACCATGGGCAGAAGCTGGGCAATAATTTGTGTTACACTGCACGGAGTCACTGATGGATGGAGAGGGCTGGTATAGCCAAGTGTCTGCACTGGATACGAATTAATTTTAAAAGATGCATTAACTCGCACTTTTCCTGCAAAAGCAGATGGCTGTGTAACATATTGTAGTTCAAAGAAAACCCAGAGCACCATAAGAGGCTGTTTCCTGGAGTAATGAAGCTGGTTATGTACAATAAAATTAAAATGGGTCACTTTTCGGTTGCCTGAAACAAAGATGAGTTAGTGTGCGATAGGCCATATTGAAATAGATTGACCAGTTTCATGCCTTTGAAAATGTTTTTATAAGGGACATCAAGGACAATAATGGATTGCACACCTGCAACTGTTGTGTTGTATTTTTATCTGTAATTTAACATATCTGATGCTTGATGGAAGCTGCATCTTCCCTGAAATGCACTTTTAACTTAGATGTAATTTCTTATTGAACAGGTTCATAGAAAATAACATTTATTTTTACAAATCAAAAATATATTTATAAAATTTTCATTAAATTGAATTTCAAAGATTAGGTGATACGATGCGGAGCTGAATTAGTCATTGAATATATGAAAGCAACATTAATGAGAAGATTTAGATTGGTAGCCCTGAAAGAAAACAGTTACCTCTTCAGAAAATAGTCATTGGCCATATTTCTTGCCAACATAATTGTTTTGTTCTGTGAGGCGAAAAAGTAGCTTTGTTTATGAGCGTGTTTAACTGCATTTTTTATGACATTGCTCCTGAACATGACAAAAAAAGAGGACATTACATGTGAATTCCTTTCATATATAAAAACTTTTTTCACAGATTTTATTATCTATGATAAAATACTAATGACTGAACATACCGTATCACAGATAAGGAAAAAGAACAATGTTTCCCACATTTTCTGCATCTCAGGACAAATTCCTTGAGCATCTTTTGAATATGTCTGCTGGGATGTTGAAAAGTCTAGGATGCATAAAAGTATGCTGAGTGACTCTCCATCATATTTGAAAAGTCATGGCAGTCAGGTGAAGACCCCAGTGACTAAATCCATTTTTACAAAGGATGACAAGGAGAGCTTTGGGAACTACTGACGAGTCAGGCTCACCCCTGCACCTGGTAACATCATGGAAAAGATCCTCCTGGAAGACATGTTGAAACATATGGAAGACAGGGAGGTGATTAGACACAGTCAAGATGGTTTCACCAAGGAGAAATCGTGACTGACTAATCTAGTGGCCTTCTACAATGGAGTGAATGCATCAATGATCAAGGGAAGAGGTAGAGATGTCATCTACTTAGACTTCTGTAATGCCACTGATATGGTCCCATAGAACTTTATTGCCTTTAAATTGGAGATATGGGTTTGATGGAAGGACCATTAGACGGGTAAGGAATTCACTGGATGGTCACATCCAAAGGGTTAGAATCAACGTTTCAATGTCCAATTGGAAACTAGTAATGAAGGGTGTCCCTCAAGGGTCTGTACTAGGACCAATACTACTTAATATCTTCATCAATGACGTAGATAGTGGGACTGAGTGTACCCTCAGGAAGTTTTCAGGTGATACAAGCTGAGTGGTGCAGTTGATTCACTTGAGGGAAGGGATGCCATCCAGAGGGACCTTCACAGGCTTGAGAAGTGGGCCTGTGTAAACCTCAAGAAGTTAAACAAGGCAAAGTACAAGGACCTGAACTTAGGCCAGGGAAATCCCCAATATCTATACAGACTGGGTGAAGAATTGATTGAGAGTAGCCCTATAGAGAAGCACTTGGGGATACTGGTAGATAAAAAATTATGTATGAATTATGTGCGCTTGCAGCTCAGAAAGCCAATTGTACCCTGCATCCAAAGAAGTGTGGCCAACAGGTCAAGGGAGATGATTCTCCCCCTCTACTCAACTCTTCTGAAACCCCACACGGGGTACTGCAGCCAGCTCTGAGGTCGTCAGTACAAGACAGGCCTGGACCTGTTAGAACAGGTCGAGAGGAAGGCCAGAAAAAAGATGAGAGGGCTGGAACTCCTCTCCTATGAAGTCAGGCTGAGAGATGGGGTTGTTCAGCCTGGAGAAGAGAAGGCTGCGGGGAGACCTTATTTTGGCTTTTCAATACTTAAAAGGGGCTTATAAGAAAGACAAACTTTTTACCAAGACTTGTAGTGACAAGACAAGGGACAATGGTTTTAAACTGAAAGAGGGTAGATTTGGATTGAATATAAAGAAGAAATTTTTTTACGCTGAGAGTGGTGAGATACTGGAAAAGGCTGTCCAGAGAAGGAAAATTTGAAAATATAGTTGCTCAAAAATGAGTCAGATATTTTTTTTTTTCTCCAGCAGAATAGACAGAAAAGTTTCTTTTATTCTCTGTAGAGTCTGTAGAGCTCTTGTCACAAAAGGTAACTGCTCACTAAGTGTTTGGTCCACTTGAAATGTTTTCATGCTTGTTTATTAATTTATTAAGCAGTTTTGCTCCGTAGCAACTGCCATCTCTTAATTAGTAAATTAACTTAATCCAAATTGCTCCCATGAAGCATTACTATTTGCAATGGGAAAAGTTGAGCATGTGATCATTCATTCTTTATAAATTGGCCATGCTTGTTACAAAATTATGCTCCATTTCTCTAAGGGGGTTGGGGTTTTTTTCGTTGTGTGGTTGATTTTTTAAACTTTATTAACAAAACAGTGATCTTGACTACTGTTTTTCACAGAATCAATGTGGCTATCAGTTACTGTTCACCACAATTCATAGTTCAATAAATAATATCATTTTATAATTTACCAGATATTTCCTTTACCACTGTGTACATGGATGAAAAGCATTTCCATATAATCTCAATGTCTTTGACAAGAATAGTTGAGACAATAAGCAATAGTGCACTCAGCAGGGAACATAATTTGTTGTTTTAAATACAAAAAGTTATACAAAGTCACATATATGACAGTACAAAAATCATTAACTCAAGACTGAGACCTGGTTTATCTCCGGTGTTTTGAGTGGGATTAAGCCAGTGCTAAAGCTGGCCCGTTAACGTCTGTATAGTTTCTGCTATGTGTAACTTTGTACATTCTGTATTCAGACATTTTATTATCAAGATTAATAACCTCTCTCCTATTACATTAGGAATCCGATAGCATGACAAAGAATGGCTGGCATAATGTAAAATTAATAAACTAATTAAAAATAACTAGTTTGACACAGTGGGTTGTACAACTCAGGAACTGATTTCAAATCCTGACCCAAGTTTATTACTTGCGTTACTGGCAAAATGTCAGAGATTCATGGGATATCAGACAGGCCCTGTTAGCTCTCTGCACACTGTAATACCTAGTATCTGTAAATATTATCTGCAGAATATCTTTCTTGTTCTGAGAAATTACTGTACAATTCCCATTGATGCTGTAACAATGTAGTAATACGATCGGATGGCTTCAAAGATTTTTAGAAGGTTATGAGATACTTAGCTTTTGATGCTACTTGGTCCAAAAGGTAAAAATAGTTTAATCATCTTCTCTGGATTAGATGAAGAAATAGTTGACTAAAATGAAGGGTTTCCATTCTTTATTATATTAGCTTCCTATTTATACTATTTAACAAGAAAGTATGGTCAGTCAGAGTGTTTAGATGGACCTTCAGGAACATGTGGAGTATTTTGCCTGCCATTGCTTCTGATGGTGTTGGTATTGGTTTTCAGTGCTGCTAACTCTGCTTCATGTTCAAAAAGTGAGCTGTCTTCATTTAGTTTTCAAAATGACTTATCTGCATTAATGCAGATCCTGTGTTTCTGAGCAGAGCAATACATAGCTGTAATGGTTACCAGGGAAAATAACAAATGAGCTCAAGAGGCTTGCTAAAATGAGCATAGCACCTCTCAGAGTATGTACACAGGATTTTAATCAGTGGCAGATCAGTTCTTTTTCCTTAGAGGAAATCCTGTTTCTCTACTGCAGCAAACTGCATCTCATCATTTATGTCTCAGAGGTAAAATACTGCTGTTGCTGGTTTACATTATTTTTGATTATCTGTACATAACTACAGAGGACCCAGAAATCAGACCTGTTGAGTAATTCCTGCATACACTCTTATGTCACGGTCATTTTTTTAAACACACATTTTCTGATAGCTCTTTATTTGGTTATGAAGTAATATAGCTGGTATTCCCATTTATGATATTGTAACCAAAGATATCAATGTATTGATTCTTTACCTGTTTACTGTAGTGCAATTTGTGAATGTCTGTTCAACTGTAATAGTGAACAGAATTTAACAATGCTGTTCATCAGTGAGTGCTACAAATACTGTTTATCTTCTCATCACTTGAATGAAAATAGAAATATTAAGCCCCCAATTGACAAGAAGACTATTTGTCATAGAGGGTGCAGAGCAGCTGGCCAATGACTAGAAAATCAAAACACAATATGGATTTGTTTAGAGAGGAAAGGATTCAAGAAAGAACCTTGAAAGAGAAAATAGGATATGGCAATATAATATCCATGCTTGATAGTGCTTCAGTACCACTTACCAAACTATGAAAACATTCAAACATTCATTAGTTTCTAAAGAATCAAAGTGTTAACAGACAACTCCCTAGAAGATGACCTGACAGTATCTATGTGCATCGGATATTATCAAAGGCATAGATTTCCTCTGTGAAATTAGTTTAATTGAGAAGCTGATTTACATTGTCCAATGTGCAGAAACCCTAGTTTCTGTTGGGAGACTGCAAACACTGCTATCAAGAAACTTACCTTTTGAAAAATACAGATTGGCAGATGGAGGCCATTAAGGACAGATGGAGACACAGGTATTCAGTACCTTCAAAACCTCTAATATGCTTCTTTTTAACAATTCATCACTCTTGCACATATTATCATCTCTGTGTGTGGGGTTTTGTTGTTTTTTTTTTTTTTTTTAATGTTTTGCCTTTGTGGGATGTCTTTTTAATTTCAAGTATTGTTTTTTCTGCACTCTGCTTGCTTCTGAGATTATAATGAGAAAAAATCCCACAGGATCTCAACATTATAAGGAGTGCTTCAGGTGCATAAGCATAGGTGCTTAGTTCAGCACCAGTTCATTGCACAGGGCTAGCAGATATAACAGAGAATCCATGGAAGGCCCAGATCCTCCCTGAGCAGCATCTAGAGGCCAGGAAGAATATGATGAAAAGCCCAGATGTGAAGGTAATGTGTTTTCAGATATAACCTTACTGTAGTGAATTATACAAGTAATACTGGACATTATATGTGACAGCAGTTTTCCACTAATACAGTTCCAGACAATAGTACTTCATATATCTCTGGCTTGGTTTGTTTTCCAATAGTTTTTTAACTGAGTACTTCTGTTTTAAAACCAACATGTGAATATTTGGGGATGTTCTAGATTAATAAACATGCAAATAGTAGTAGTACCATAGTAGTATATTAGTATATACAGTAGTATGATAGTAATGTCAAATGATTATCAGATGATAAATAAAAACCTGTTTGGATCACTCCCTGTTTTGCTCCCCAGTACTTATTTTCAAATTGCTCACATGAACAGTTGTGCCCAGAATCCCTTCTGGAGGTGAACTATACCGTCCTATTTCTAAGCAAAAGCTAAAAGCAGTTTAATAGATTTGATTGCTTCAGCAAGCACTTTGATAGACAGTACTGGCGGAAGCAAACCACATCTCACTCGGTTGCATAGCCCCAGTCTTCTCCAGCATTTGGTTAAAAGAGCTTACATTCTTCCATATCAACTTCTTTGCTGTGTGTGCAAAAAAAAAAAAAAAAAAAAAGTATTATGCCTTAAAACACAAATATAATGTGTTACCCAACAGCTCTAAAGTTACCTTTGGAATATTATAAGAAAACACTAATTATTAAAGAGTGTACCCTGAGCAGATTTCAACCTTTCTAGAAATAAGTCTTCACCTATACCATACTGTCAGATGGGAGGTAAGAGTCCATAAATCCAGAATCTGCCCAGCCATCTTTTCCAGACATGGCAAAACAGCTCTACGGAGATATTCAGGACCCAGGAAGCGCCTCTCACAAGAAAAGGGTGGCCTTTGATCTCAAGGACCATGCAAAGACCTGATATATTCACATGGCATGTGTGGGAAAGAATTCAAGTGTCATATCTTGATTTTGTGGCATGACTGAAAGGCCAGTGTGTGTGAAGAGACCCAGAGACCTGCAGAATAGATTCTGTCTTAACTATTGCCCTGTCTACTGTGCGCTGTGGGCACGATCAATCCACACTAGAGGAGACTGGCCATGAGCATGATGGATGTAAGCTATTGGCTTGAAGAAAAGGGATTGTTCTCAAGGGCAGGTCATAAATATAGTACAGATTTGTAGAAATCATGAGTAATAAGTTTGCTCAGAGGAATAAGCCATAACGAGTAATAAGTGCTCAGACATGCTTTTGAACAGTAATAAGTCTTTTGGTTGAAAAAGTGTAGAAGATGGTGAAAACAGTGAATGTCTGAGTGTTTTGAGGAACACCTCATTGGTTTTGTTTATTATGAAAAACACTGATTTTATGTAAATAATGTGTTGAAATATTTGGATGTCAATCAATTTGTTTGACAAAAACAGTCCATTCCTGATTTTCAGTTCCAAATGTCATAGTTAAATTATGAGCACAATAGAATGGTTTTCTTGTAGTCCACTAGTCACATTGCATTACTTTTCATGACGAGTATGTGTATCTGAAATAGATTTCAGCAAGTGTAGTAGTTACTCTACATTCAAAGTTCAAGCAGAGTATGTGATCCATGATGCAAATGCTATTCTGCTGATGTGATTTTTAATAGTAAGTGGAAAAGTTGCATTTAGAAATATTATGATGACTAATGAAGTCTCAAATTGATGAAGAGCATATGTAATAAAACCCATATCACTCTTACAGGCAGTGAATTAACATGCAAAACATAATGAAATTAAAGGTGATCAAAAATTAAGTGAATGAAAATCAAGTGAATGGATTTAAGTTTACATAATTGAAGCAGCTGATCATTGAAGGTTTCCTGTAGACAATTACTTGATGTGATTTTTGTTTGTTTTGTTTTCTAAACATACTATTCTCATCTGACATCCAAAAATACATTTAAAAATTGAGTACAAGAGAAAGAGATTTAAGGTTGATGATGAGCGTATTATGAGCAGCTAAACTTTTTGTTCATGCCTCCTAATGAGGGTTTAGAAAATATTCGTCACTATATTGTCACATCCATTTTTAAAAAGGGTAGAAAGGAGGACTTTGGGAACAACCAACCAGTTAGCCTCACCTCCATGCCCAGTAACAGCATGGAACAGATCTTCCTGAGACATGCTGAAACATATGAAAGACAGGGAGGTGGATGGGGACAGTCTTGAAACTGAAAGAGAATAGATTTAGACTGGATAATAAGTAAGAAATTGTTTACAATACGAGTGGTGACACACTGGAACAGGTTGCCCAAAAGAGTTGTGGATGCCCCATCATTGTAAGTGTTCAAAGTCAGGTTGGATGGAGCTTTGAGCAACCTGATCTAGTGAAAGATGTCCCTGCCTATGGCAGGGGGTTGGACTAGATCTTTGGAGGTCGCTTCTGACCCAAACCATTCAATGATTCTATATGTCTCTTAAAAATATATATTTTTTCTTGGAAATATATCGAGCAATTTAATGAATCTCCACTGTTTTTACTTCTTTGAGTCAGTCTAACTATTAAGCGCTATAAAGCAGAGTCTTGCTATCATTGGGGATAAAAGGAAATTAATACATTATCTTCTACAGCTAGAGAGAAGAATAAAGTGTAATTGGAAGTTGTTAAAAGGAAACTTTCAGCTGGTCAAAATTAGTAGTTTATAACATAATCTTTTCTAATAATGATTGAAGAAGTTACTGAGCAGTAGAAAAATGGAATCTCTGACTACAATATGCAGAAAAAGGAGAAGAATAACAGTCTCCTTAAAATCACTTTGACTTTGTTATTGTTCCAAATTAGGATTGAACTCACTTTTGCTGGCATATCATTGGAGTCATACTATGTATCTGTAGATTTCTTACTGAGACAATCTTGTTTTATAGCTTTAAATACTTCATTTAATCTCACAAGGGAATGCCCTCAAAAGAATTCAGCAGTGTGGTCTAAGAAAATATTAAAGGTCCTCCTTGTCATACGGCAAAAAGACAGTTTTTGGCCTTCATTAAAAAAAATTGAAAGAACACACTTAAATTTCCAGACATAAAACAAAAACCAGCAGAATTTTATAGTCTGATGTCATGACCTAATGACCAACACTTGTTACAGACCAGCCACTGTCTTACAACAAGTTAAATAATACATTTTACATACATGCATATTCCTTCCCTTTAGGAAAAAAACAAATTTCATCATATGCCTTTGAGCATAATCTGTCCTATGTCAAGTTGATTCTTTAAGTATTAGATATTTGTTCTGCTTAAAGTGCTTTTGGTCAATGTTTGCACCAAGTATTGAAACTTGAGTACAGATGTATGTATATGCATGAGAGCCACATTGGTTTATGTTTAAATAAGTGACTCCCCTGTACAAATATGATTTACCCAAACGCATATGGTATTTTTGTTTTGTTTTGGAAAACAACTGAGTACAGTAACTTGGATTTTGTCATTTAAGTCAAAATTTTGGCAGGAAATTGAATGTCTATAATGATTTTTTTTGCATGTTTTTCCTCATGTCATGTAAGATACGTGTCCCGAAAGTATACTTACTGAATCATGTACAAAAGCTGTACTTCACACTGTTTTGCTTAATACTTACCTCAGACCTGTATGACACATAGGTGAAAGTGAAATCAACATTTGGAGGAGATAGATTCTGCCTTCTGATGTACTGGTATGGCTTCATTACTGCTATGTGGGTCATCTACAGGCCTCTGAGGGGATTTTACTTCAATCAAGTAATTTCAGCTAGCATTATGGGGGTGGAACATTTCTAATACTGCGGGTACCACAAATCTCTCATTAAATTCAGAAGGACCTGGAGCACAGAACAGCAGGGGAGCATAAAATTGCTTGTAGTGGGTTGACCCTGGTTGGATGCCAGGTGCACACTAAAGCTTCTCTGTCACTCCCCACCTAAGATGGACAGAGGAGAGAAAATATAACAAAAATCTTGTGGATCAAGATAAGGACAGGGAGAGATCACTCAGCAATTACTATCATGGGCAAACCAGACTTGACTTGGGGAAATCAGTTTAATGTTATTACCAATCAAAAACTGACTATGATAATGAGAAATAAAAAGTAAATCTTAAAAATGAGAAATAAAAAGTAAATCTTAAAAACACTTTCCCCCCATACCTCCCTTCTTCCCAAGCTCAACTTCATTCACAATTTCTCTACCTCTTTCTCACAGTGGCACAGGGGGACAGGCAATGGGGCTGCGGTCAGTCCCTCACTCGTGTCTCTGCCGCTCCTTCCCCCGCAGGGAGGGCTCCTCACACTCTGCCCTGCTCCAGCCTCGGCTCCCCCCCACGGGAGACAGTTCTCCATGGACGTCTCCAACCCGAGCCCTTCCCACGGGCTGCAGTTCTTCATGAACTGCTCCACTGTGGGTCCACTCTGTGGGGTCACAAGTCCTGTCAGCAAACCTCTCTTCTCTCCATTGGACACAGCTCCTGCCAGGAGCTGGCTGGCTCTATCTGACATAGGGGAAGCTTCTAGCAACTTCTTACTGAAGCTCCCCCTCCCAGCCCCTGCTACCAAAACCTGGCCACAGAAATCCAATATACTGCTAGACAGGGCTGTGGCTAATGTGTGAGTGAGAAGTAAATCTCATAAATAAAGGGGTGAATGAACTTCAGTAAGCAAAGGTCCAAATCTGAAAACTAATGGGTTGACAGTTTGCCAATGACAAAACAGAGAAGAAGAAATATAAGATTAAAAAAAATAATCTTGATGAACAGACTGCCTGATACATCTTTGCTGCACCAGATTGGATGAAGGCCATTAGAAGGAAGTCTGGAATAAAGATAAATCAATTGCTTGTGATGAATGTATGGACATGGGTTGTTTGCCTTGATTGAATGGAGTGCTGTATCTTGAAAATGTTTTGTGATTAGAACCTGGCTGAGTGATGACAACACTATGTCAAACAGAAGAAAGCTTCATTACTTTTGAGGAAGTCAGCAAAGACTATTAGACGCATTCTTCTAATCAAAGAATGACTTTCTGATGGATTTCCCACAAGCTTTTTCAAGGCCTCTCATACAAATTTATAATCAACAGACTAAAGATTTTCATAAATTTTGATCAACTAAATCACTGTCTTTTAGGTATATATAGGTAGTGTAAAATGTAATATAGGAATCTGGAATACTTCTGCTTGGTGAATTATCACAAACTTGATAAAAATTCTCCATGCAAAATTTTTAAATTTTGCTTTCTGATCCAGAATTAAAAACTAAATTGAGTTCATATGGGTAGAGGTTCAAGGGCTGTAGACAAATACACATGCATACATGCTGTTCTTTTTATCCTTACGGTCAGTAGTATGTTTTGGTTGTGTCTGTTTCTGTCTTTTTCAAAACAGAAGCAGTTTTCAGACTGCTTTGTGCCTACTTGCAGTCCTGGGAGCACTATTCAACAATATCCACTTATAGCCTGTGTACTCAGTCCTCAGTCAGCTGACACTCCCACCTCCACCTGCCAAACAGGGCATAAGTCCTTAAAAGTCCTTATAAAACTGTGGAGGAAGTAATGTTTAGAGAAATTAAATAAGCATATACACAGATTATCACATTTACCTGTATTTGGCAAATTAATTCACCAAAGCTCATACTCCCTCTAAACTGAAGCTTCTGATTCACAGAGAAATGGATCATTTCAGGGATGAGGGAATTGTGCAAAACTTCCCCTCTGTTGATATAGATGAGGAATGAGTTCAGGTCTTAACCTTTTGGTTATGGCAACAGAGAGTGCTGAAGAAGAAGCAAGCAAAAAACTCATCTCAAATATAGGGGTGAGAAGAGATTAAAATAGTAAATGCAAGAGGTAGAAGCAGTGATAAAGAAAAAGAAAAGGAAGGTAGAATCATAGGAAAGCCATTGGATGCCACAGGCAATGACAGGGTGAGGAGCAAGAAGAAGGAACTTAAGACGGTTTGAAAGGAAAATGTAGTTGTGTGGCTTGATGTACAGAAGTCAAGGACCTAGCTGTGTGGGTTGCTGTGACAGTAAGAAATAGCCGAGGAAGATTCACCAGGAATTAAATTTCTTATAGTATATTCTTCTATCCTCATTCTTAAGTGGCCTTTAGCATAGACTGCTATAGGATGTACATTTGCACATTCTTTTTTTGTCCAATAAATAGCTGTGAAATCCTCTTCTAAAACATTCCTCTTGTGCCCCCCTCGAGAGTGCAATTTACTCATATATATTTAGTCTTCCAATGCTTGGAAGTATTCAGATTTTGCATCGTAAAAGTCTATATTGTTGCAACTAAAATCTTAACCTTGATGACAGCACAAATCTAAAGTGGTTCAATAACTGCTCTGCTCCTTAACCTACTCTGCCTGGGAGATACCTCAGTTCATTTTGTCTTTTTGTAAGTGGTGCTCAACATTCATACAAACATGGTGGCTGAGATTCTGCTCCAGATTAAGCCTACCAATGTTTATATGTCTACAGTACAGACAGTTGCATCTGTGCTATGTGTCTAATCTCTTGCTATTGTCCAACAATAATAGACAGTTAATACAGTAAATGAAGTAAAGAGAACTATTCAAATGTAGGCATCTAACTTAGGGTGAGATGAACAGTTCCCCATAGTCCACCATTAACTAGACCCTCATCCATTAAAAGCAGCTAGCCTGCTAAAACTTACATTGTAGGTATTTAAACTTCAGTGTCTGGATATAGAGCTGAATTCTGCTCAAGGACCTAGTCTCATCGTTGTAAGAGTGCACATTCTTCTAGTGGTGCATGCTTTAGTCTGTGGTACATATGCAGCGATCTTAGCCCTGTGGCTGGTCTGACGACTCAGAATCAGAGGGAGAACAATTTCAAATTTTAGTCACTTTTTGAAGGCCTACATCTCATGCCAATGTTGAAGTATTAGAAACAAAAAGCAGGCATCTAACAAGTCCAGGCCTAAGGACACCACATTGCTTGGTCTCAGAAGTTCATCAGCCTGTCAGGACTCAGGCTTTGGTTATAACCTCTTTTTCAGACAGTGGCCTCCACTTGGAATGCTGTAGACCTTATCTTCAGGAGAAGCCCAAGGAGAGATGAAGAGTGAATAGACCTGTTTCCCCTTTCATATGTGGTGCTTCTTCCTTGTCTAGGGAACTAAGAAGGCAGCAGACACTTGTACTTTTCAGCCATTTTCAACATAGACACGGTCAATACTGGAGCGTCATCTATTACAAAAAAACAAACCTTTGTTACTAATGTCCTGTTCCTTCTCCAAAGGAAAGGAGTGACAACCTTATTTCTCAAAGTTAAGTTGGCACATAAGTTTTTATTATATAATGGATTTCAGTGCAGCTTGGTTAAAAACATGAACATGAATACAATTAATTCCCTTTGGTACATAAATACTGGGAAGTGAGAAAGTGTGGGAACAGACACAAAAACCTTAAATGGATACAAAATTACAACAGATTAACTCAAGGAGAACTCTGAAAGTATGTAGATTCTCCTGAAAAGCAGAAGATTGCTTTGAAAATCATGAAAGACAAGAGATATAGAATGGGTAATATTAAAAGAGTATAGAACTGACATTTACTGCTGCAAGTGATGCTTAAAAACAGAGGGATTATGAATCAGTAAAAATAATGCAAGAATTTAGAAAAGACAGCAAAAGTTAATAAATGAAAAATTACATAAATGTTCAAAGTGGAGAATAGGTCTGTCTTGTGGAAGAAGTTAAAATAATGTAAATACGATCATAGCTTTAAGTATACATGTGTGGTGAAGGGAAAGTTCTTATGATTTTTTCTGAGATATATCATTAGTGGATATACAGAATTAATATAAGGCAGGTCATTCAGTTTACAATAGTTCTGGTGGAGATGACACATTAAACATTTGCTGACCTTTCACAGAGAAACTTGAGAATATCAAGTGGATTAAATCATCAAATCTCCAGAAAACAGCACTATATCTACTGGAAGTTTGATTCATCTCTTTTTTTTTTTTTTTTTTTTTTAATGAAGTTATGTTTTCACATAACTCTTTTAAAATACACATGTAAAGAATAATTTGTTATTTTTTTTCTACTGATGTCGTGTACAGATAGGAATTTTGTCTTCTAGGCATAAAAATATTAAATATATTTTGTTTTTTAAAGATCACAAAAAAGTCAAAATCCATTCTATACAGTAGAGTTAGAATTCACAAAGAAAAAGTCCTTCTTACAGAGATAACTTTGAGAAAACTCATCAAGTATTGCTTATTAACAGCAACTCAGAGAATACCCTGTCACCATAAACGGTTTCCAGAGGTGTAGATATCACTAGTTTTGGAGGACCTTTAAGTTTTACTTTCTGATTAAAATATCTTTTAATAAACTCATCTAATTTCATAAAACTTCTGTGTCTTTGTGGGCCCCAAAGTTTTTAGTTTCCCAAGAAAAAAATATTATTCCTTCATTGTTATAACGCAATATATGATTCTATTATATATATTAACAATATGGACACAGGAAATAATGAAATTAATCGAAACAATTGAATTGAAACTATTTACAGAAGTCAAGTAATTTTAATCATCCTATTTGTATAACAATATAAGATCTCATTTTACTTTTTTCTTCATTGAACTACACTAGAGAAGGGCCTAACATGCAATCAGTATGTATGAAGCAGTTACTTCAGACAGTTCAGAGTATTTTACCTGTTTTCTGGTCTTTATCTTTCCTTATAAATTGCTCAAGGTGTAGAAATTATACTGAGCACTGTGCTACTCCATTGGGGTATCTCTGAAGTTAATCCAGAGTCATGTCATCATAATTTAAAGCAGAAAATACTTCACTCTCCTCTCATAGATGTTTTAAAAGGTCAGAATTATTCATCAAGAAATGTGGTCATTCTAATTTATGTCAATAAAGGCCTTTTTATTTTCATGTTCCCAGTCCTATGCCATACAATAAGATTCTCCTAAATGTGAATTTATTAAGTAATAATTTATGCTTATATACTGCCTTAGCTGTTGACCTTCAGTCTTACACTCAACACGTTAAATCTGAATTACTGTATAGTACGCTGAGCTTTATAGTGATTCATTCCTCAGACATAGTGGTATAAGAGAGGGTAGGACCTAGATAATATCATCACAGTAATAACTTCTCTGAAGGTAGGATAACTGCATTGTTATAGTGATTCCTTACCATTCCCTTATAAAATGTTATGCATATAGAGAATATAATACAAGACTTGTCCTAGTGGTGGACAAAAACGTAAAATAAAATCAAATGTTGTCATTTAAAGCTCAGTGCTGATCCCACATGGTAAATGTCTTCCATCTTTACAGCTTTATATGCATTAGCAACAAAATAATTTCCTTTTCTTTAAAAAAGCATATTATTAGCTAGCATTTTCATTTGAGATGCAGATTCATTCTCACAAAATATTAGCATTTCCACAGCGACAAACTTTTGTATAACATTTTTGGACTATTAAAAGGATCACCAGCTTCTGCATAGGAATTCCTTCAGCATTGATTCTGGCAAACTACATTTCCTGCTATGTTATGTTGAGTTATTTTGCTTTTACATATTAAGTTTCCTGAAGTGAGCGATCCTCTTTGATTTGTTAACTGTATCTCCAAATACAGTTTCCTTCACATCTAGATTTTTTGTCCCATATGTTGAAGTATAAATGAGATTCACTGTGGACTACAGCACTATAGGCCACAGGATACCTACGTCTATTACTGTTCTCCTGTGTGAGCTTTGGGAAACTCTCCCTCATGGCCTGCATTTCCACTTCCTACCTCCACATTGAAGTCAGCGACAGGGCCCTAAGATTACAAAACAGGCTCTGCAGCTGTTTCCCACCAGGGTCTTAGCCACCTGTGCTGCAGGCTAGCTCTGACCTGGTGGAGGAACCTTGGGCTGACTGCCGGGCAAGAGCTGTGAGAAGGACAGGCTTGCCTCCATCTCATGGGAGCTGTAGGAAACTCAAGAGCTCAGCCTTGCTCTTGAACTGAGCCACGCTGCAACTGTGCGCCTCGCTTTCCCAACCCGCTGCCGCAACCACCTGCCTGATCCTGGAGTGCAAACATGCCCTGAAGTGTCCTGACTACTCTGATTATGGTACCAACAATGACAAAAGCAAATGAGAAAACAACAGCACAAGCTGAACAAACTAGTCACCAAGGAAGTATTCTCTACCCAGTCCTGTAACATGGGAAAGTAAAGAAATTTAAGGGGGACACCAAGGAGAGAGGCTATGGAAGGAATTCAGAATGAAGGAAGATCTGGCAGTTTTTTAGGGGAACCCAGGGCTCCCATGACCTTGCCCCAGGGTTTGGGGCTATCCCTGCAACACCCATGGGTAGCCAGGGAACAGGAGAGGACTCGAAGGGACTCGTGGCTGCACACACCATGGCTGGGACGAGACCCTGCAGCCCAGGCCCTGACGGGACACTCTCCATGTCTGGAAGCACTGCGCCAGCCCACCCAACCTTTCTCCTGGACCATGCTACAGAACAGGGAAGTCATGTAACTTTAAAAACTGTACATATACCTGTGATTGAATGGGTTTGGTATTCAAATCTATTTAGTCTCCACAGTGTCATTTGGTCTTAAAGTGCAACACACCCTTGGCTCCTGACTCCTCTCCCCACATGGAGGACCCTCTTCTTCCCCTGACAGTTTGGCTGTTTGAATTCTGGGGCAATCTTACTGTTCCTGACATAAGTTTCAACGATACCCAGTGCAGCAAGTTCCTGGCATATGTGGAGGGTTTTTTTGGCATTATAAAGCAAATATCCTATCATACTAACTATTCATTATATTTCTGTCTATTTACCCTATTTGTGTGCTCTTTTCTTTTACCCTACACAGTCCTGAATATTTTCCTTTTTGTCATAGCCCTATACAGTTGTCATAATGCATGAAAAAAAATACTTTTTGCTGTCTAGATGCTACTGTAATTATATAAAATATTTTGCTGCTATGAATCACTGCTTCATATTAATAATTTTGATTTGTGTGTAGGTTTTGTTCTGAATTTTAGAGATGTGTATTTTACATGATTAGAGGAAAGGAGCTGAAACAGATAACTCTTTTTATAAGATTAGAAGAAAATAAAAAATCATAATGATGGCCATGAGTGTTATTAAGCTAGTTTCACAGTGCTAGCCCTGACAGCTCTATGGAAGCAACCTCCTTATTGCTGTGTCTCTCACTCCCATGTAAATATTCTCCTTCCTGCCCACTTACATAGAAATGATTAAATGAACATCATCTTGTTCCTTTATTCACTTAGGTTATTAGTGGGTTCAGCCACCATGTTTTATGTAATTATGAAAGTCTGTTATGATAGTGGTCCATCTGAATATGAAGCAATGGTTCAGGATACCTCTGTAAGCATCTTGTTATCAAATGCTGAAAAGTCTTGTAGTTCTGTTATTCTGTATTCTGTTATTGCTCTACGCATGAATATGCAGTGGTTGATCCAGTTTAAAAGTTAGGTTTATGTTGGGAAGGTGTATGTTGGGCTGCAGTAGAGAAATGAGAGGATTGAAGGTATTGTAGAATCTGGGAAATGTCTTTCCTTATTTTAGGGGTTGAATATCCCAGGAATAGATCATATTTTGTCTTACAAATTAAAAAAAAAAAAAAAAAAAAAAAGGAAAATAAAGTAAAATATTAAGGAATAATAATAACAACAACAATAACTTGTAGTATAGCTTAGAAGACTCAGCTTTGATGAGAAATACCAGTTAGGGAAGGAGTCCAAATAAGAGGAAAAGTTCATCATGTTAACACTTACAATGATTATGATTTTTGCTCAAACATTTCATAAAAATTTCTCTTTCTTTGAAACCAAGCATAGGAAAATAGTATCTCCCTACCTAAATTCCCCCTCAAATCCTCCAGAACCTCAAATAAAATTAAGGCGCTGGGGAGGGAACTAGAGGTGGGAATTCAGTGCTAACACTACTAGTTATTATCATCAAGGCCAACAGCATCCTGGCCTGTATCAGAAATAGTGTGGCCAGCAGGAGTAGGGAGGTGATAGTGCCCCTGTACTCGGCACTGGTGAGGCTGCACCTTGAATACTGTGTCCATTTCTAGGCCCCTCACTACAAGAAGGACATCGAGGTGCTGGAGCGTGTCCAGAGAAGGGCAACGAAGCTGGTGAGGGGTCTGGAGCACAAGTCCTGTGAGGAGTGGAAATTTGGAACTCCTCTGAATAGTGCAGGTGCCATTTCCCAATTTAGAGCTCCTGGGGTTGCTCTCTACAACTACCTGAAAGGAGGTTGGAGGGAGCTGGGTGCTGGTCTCTTGTCCCAAGTAGTGATAGGACGAGAGGAAATGGCTTCAAGTTGCGGCAGGGGAGGTTTAGACTGGATATTAGGAAAACTTTCTTTACTGAGAGAGTGGTGAGGCATTGGAATGGGCTGCCCATTCCAATGGGAGGGGGCGGAGTCACCCTCACTGGAGGTGTTTAAGGAACGTGTGGATGAGGCATTGTGGGACATGGTTTAATGGGCATGGTGGTGTTGGTTGATGGTTGGACTTGGTGATCTTGCCAGTCCTTTCCAACCTTAGTGATTCTGTGGTCAGATGTTCATTTATTACCTGCCAAAATACCTGTATTGTAGTGATTTCCTGCTTGATAATCTGATAGAAGTTGACAAAGAAATCGTGTTGTGGAATAGAAAGAAATAAGTTATCACACCATGCTTTTTGAGATTTTATTCCCTCTGATTATTTTTGGAAGATAGTTGTGCAATATGTTTGTTTAGAGACTCATAACAGCTAATCATACCAAAATATAATAAATCCCATAGTAGTTTTACCTCAGCTTTGCTTTTTTTTGTTGTTGTTGATACTGAGATCTCTCTATCTAGAAAGATGCAGGTTAATTAGTATTTTAATACATGTTTTTAGTAAAGTAATTTTGTATACATCTCATGAAAAACTGATATTTGAACTAACAGTGAGTGTGGAACTGTGACTCATCTTGAAATAAGTGAAATGAAAGTGTCTTTCTCCAACGAAAGTGTATCACTGGCTCTAAAATGGATTAAGCTGCTATGCTTCAAGGCCTTTGATTACTCATTTCAATTCTTTGTACAAGTTATTTTTCATAGCAAAGGGTATTGAATTAGGCTATACTTAAAGCAAAAATACACTTCTATATTTTAAAACCAAATACGCTATGTTAGTACTAAAAGGACCTTTAAATGTATTTTTTAAATTGCTGTAAACATTTGAGATGCCAGTTTTGTTTTTTATTTCATGCAAGTGAAATAGATTTTATTCTGTGTTAATTTAATTTTATTTTCTAGTGTCATTAATGCATTTCATGGTCAGAAGAAGTAGTAACCTCTGAATGCATTTTTGCTTTAAGTGTAGATGAACTTGCAGACTTCCTCTAAGGATCACATCATCTACATGAATATCAGCACCTTATAAAAATTGTGCTTCAGCTGTTGCAGTGTTTAACATAGAATCATAGAATCATTAAGCTTAGAAAAGACCTCTAAGACCATCAAGTTCAACCATCAACCCACCACTATTTCTACTAGACTATGTCCCGAAGTGCCACATCTATACATTTTTTGAACACCTCCAGGGATGGTGACTCCACCACTTCCCTGGGTAAACACTACCTGCGTATACCAACATACCTGATGCTATCTTGCAGAAATTTCAGAAATCTTAAAGTATGCCTAGAACTTCTTTGTAACTCATTTGAGAAAGTTCACAGACTAGAACAGGCCTAAAACCAATTAGATGATGAATATCTCTGCAAAACTAAGTTTCTATTTGTCTTTCCAGGGGCCGCAGGGGGAATTGCCTGCAGCTGGCAGGGCTCTTTCTCACCCCGTGTCCC